>CM017474.2:970148-1133117 GCA_007827005.2 Populus simonii
AAAATTTGAATGCATGAAGAAATTCGAACTCACATTATTAAGTATTTCACAACAAGAATCTTATATTTCTTATTTGATATTATTCAAGAAGATCGAAAACTTGGGTATATTTGGTAAAATTATTTGTGATTTGTTTTTGAAAAAGAACTTTTAACTTACTCAAAAAGTTAATTCTAATGATTATATGAGTCACAATGTTGCTTTTAATCAAAAATCAAATTTTTCTCATTATTAAGTATTTCACAACAAGAAAGTAAAAGTCGTTATTCTTATTTTTTATTTGAAATTATTCAAGAAGATTAGAAACTTGAGCGTATTTGGTAAAAGTATTTGTGATTTTAAAAAAAAAAAATTAGAAGAAGTATCTTTAATTTACTCAAAAAGTTAATTCTAATAACTATAATTTTTCTTGTTATATAAAAATTAAAAATTTTAATAAAAAAATTAAAATTTTTCACTAGCTCTAATTAACCTGTTATATAAAAAGTTACTCTTATAAATCTATCAAAAAAAAAAAAAGAATCCCATAACTAATGCCAAACTCAATTTACTTCTGAGAAATGCGCACAAATTTGAACTTGACATAATTCACTATTCTACTATAATACGACTTCCACTTGCTCTCAAACATATTCCTACCACAATATTCTCATGCACTCGTCTACAGAAAGCCACTATTGATCAACCTGCGCCCATACATATTCCTACCTCAATCTCATGCACTCGTCTACAGAAACCCACTATTGATCAATCGAATACCAGAAGCCGAAATGCTTTCTTTCAGCTATGATGCGATAATTTTGTGCACCATTCTCTTGCTCATACATAGTCAAGGTAACTCTGTCTCCCTGCCTAAGCCTTTTCTGAAGAACATAGATGCCCCATTGACCAGATATCCAAGGTTTGGGATACTTACCTTCGTTGCGAACCGATATCTTCAATCTCCAAGGTTGGTTCTAGCATGTCAACTGCATCGAATTCAACTGAATTTTGACCAGCGGGCAAGGAGAAAGCCCACAAGCTCTCGGTCGGAAATTCAAGTCTTTTATTACTTGTGTCACTTTCCGATAACAGTTTGGCCATCATCACCTCCATTTCTAGGGTTCGGCTGAGAAAAATTAATGTGCAGATGGTTAACTTGAAGAATTTCAAGGAGGGATAGTGATATGGGAGTTGGATATATATTGATAGATTTAAGTCGTATTTAGAAAGATCAAACGGAGATTTATGAACATCAATCTCCCCGATTATATATTAAATTCTAGAACTTGGATGGGGACATGCACAGAAGTTACCGGTGATCTTTGAAAATGGTCATTGACCTGAGTTTTTTTTTACTTTAAAAATGAAAGTGGAGTCAAGCGGCATGCAAGGTTGAAAAATACGGATCAATTATATGATTAACTGTTAATAAGAAAAAGAATATTTTTTTTTAGATAAACATCAAAAGTATATTGAAAAGGTCAAGCCAAAACAATATATAAGAACATGACAAAACAGAGAAAAGAAAAGAAATAGACTTAGAGAAGAGGAAAAGAATACGGAAAAAAGAAAAATAAATTAGTATTGGTACTCTGCTACAATAGAAACAGAAAAACCAAAAAATAAGAAATAAAACTGAAAATGACTTACTGATTTCTTATTACACTACAATTTAATATCATTAACAGATCTTGAAAAGCCATTTCCTGCATAAATAAAATTTAAATCCAGAACATATAAGCATGTAGCAACCCAATAAAAAATGGTGAAGAAACAATTAAACATACTCATAGTTTCCTCCACAAAAATAATGTTAGTCCTCAACAATTAAATATCCTAAGTGGCACTGCTAAAGATTAGGCTCCAAATTAATTTTCAAAACTTATTTTGCATCATTCTAAGCCACTGCAAGGTCATAAATTGATTTATGTAGGAATTTCATAATGAATTCCAATAAATTTACTATTTTACTCTAAAGTATATAAGATCCAATAATAAATCTAAATTTATAAAAAATAAAATAAAATAACCAAGTAAAATAATACATCTGCCAACAAAATACAAACACATATATTATAATAACAATAATTTTTCTAATATAATAAAGTGACTAAAATACATATTAGTTGTTGAAATAAGCTATAAAACTATAACGATTGTATTATTGGTAAAAATAACGGGATGTTTGTCTTTTTAAACAAAAAAAAAAAAAAACAGGAGCAATTAAGTTAAAAAAACAAAGACTCACATTCTTTAGGTTTAAGGAATGTGATGTCCAAAGAAAGTTAAATTTCTTAGCATTTAACATTTTTTAAATAAAATATTTTTATTAAAAATCTCTTACCCCTCCTTTCAAAGGTTAAAATCCCCTCCCCCAACCCTAATTTACAACTTTTGAAGGTTAAGTTTTAAACACCTTAACCATTGCCCTCCCACGTTTTTTTTTTCTCTCTAAAAAATAGTAAAATTTAACTTTATTAGTCCCTTCAAACACATTCTATGTGTTTTTGTTACCAATTAATTGTTTTTAGAATTTAACTCTTAAAAAGATGAATATCTTGTAATTAAATAGATATAGGTTTCAATTGTTTATAATATAGGTTTCAATTGTTTATTACATAAGTTGCTGTTAAGATTTGAAGGATGAAGAAAGATAAGGCTTTCTAGAATAATAATAAAAAACCTTTGAAGTTTATGATAAGAAGAAGAATTGGAAAACACGCAAATAAAAGTTCAAATATAGATAAAGTACAGAGCAAAATAAAATTAATTAGGAATATCAATCCTACCCAAATATTTGCTAAGTTATAAAAATACCTAAATAAAAATAATAATAATTAAGGGTTCATTAGTTTTAGATAAAATAATTTTTAATATTTATCTTAAAAAATATTTTATATTAAAATATTTTATATGTAAAATAATTTTTAATGATGATAATAAGATGATTATAGTAGTAAAGAAGGTGTTCAAGATGAGATGCTGATAATAATTGTGACATGATAGTGGTTATAAAAAAAAAAAAAAAGATGATAGTGAATTGTTTTTTTTTTTTTTGGAGGTGGTGAACAATAAAATATTATAATATTATAATGATGGTGAAAAGATATATAATAACAGTGATTGATTGATAATAATATTATAATGATGATAGTTACATGTAACTAAATGGGAATATCGTTTTCAATTATTTATTACATTCGTTTGCAATTAAGATTTGAAGTATGAAAGAAAAGAAAATCTAAGGCTTTCGTGTAACACCTTTAAAAAAACAAAAACAAAAAAAAACCCTTGAAGTTGATGTCAAGAAAAAGTGATGGAAAACAGGCATAATACTTTGAATATAGATAAAGTTCTCGTTTATTTGTTGGAAAGTAGTATTTTTTAAAAAAAAATTCTAAAAAAGTGAATTATTTTTCGATTTTTGGTAGTATAATAAAAAATAAGTTAAAAAATAATTTCCAGTGTTTGGTACATGTCATGGGAAATGAGCTGGAAAATAACTTATTAATGTTTTATTTTTTCAAGTTTATTAAAATAATAAGGAACAAATCTTACAAATTAAAAAGTTGAATGAAAATGAAATTGAAAAAAAATATAATTTATAAATTATCTCAAATAAAATAAATAATAATCATAATAATAGAGATCAAATCTAACAAATAAAAAAAATTGAAAGATGAAGAAATTAAAATAATAATAATTACCATTTCATAAACTATTTCAAATAAAATAAGTAGCAATCAAAAGAATGAGGATCAAATTTGATAAATAAAAAATTTCAATTAAAAAATGATAAGGGAAAAGCAAATAACAATTATAAAAATAAGGACTAAAGTTAATATAAAAATTAAACTCCAATGGATGAAATTGAAAAAAAATATTCAAAACAAAATATATATAGCAATCAAAAGTTCGATGATCAAATTTGATATAATCAGTAAATAATATGACATTTTTAAATTTTTCATAACTTCCAGAAAGTATTTTCCTCCCAAAATAAAAGGAAAACACTTTCCAGCAAACCAAGTCAAATTTTCTTTTAACTGGAAAGTGTTTTTCGTTAACCAATTTTTCTAATGAAAAACAAACACATAAAAATTTGAAAAATAATTTTCAAAAAATTACTTTTCATCAAACAACACCCCAAAAGTCAAAATCAACATCACCGTTGGCTTTCAGTATTGCTTGTTCTAATAGTGATTTGGTGCCATTAAAGCCAAACAATTTTGGTTTATATGGTAAAAGTATTTTTTAAAAATTTTAATTTTTAATATTTTTATATTATTTTGATTTATTAATATCAAAAATAAATTTTAAAAGTAAAAAAATTATTTTAATATATTTTCAAATAAAAAATACTTATTAAAACAACCGCTATTATAATATTAAATGAGATTTTAATGGAATTGTAGTTTATTTTATTTTATTTCATGGAATTGGATTCAACAATATTTTAGGACTATATAATGTGTATTTATATTAAACTCTAGCTTTAGAATAGGTATTAGTAATTTTTAATAATATATCTTTAACGTACAGCTCGACTCCGCTCGGTTCACTTCACTTCTCTCGCTCTGCTTCCCTATGCTCCAGCATCTGTATAAATGAGGCACAAACTACAACAATTACCTACCAACCCTTATAGGGCTGCTTTATATATAATTCTCTCAGTTACTAAAAAAATAAAAAATAAAAACAGAAAGGTTGAAACATTGAATATCAAAACCAGATGTACTCTCAATGCTCTGTTTTGCTAGATTAGCAGCAACAAAATTGTCCTTTTCAGCCTCTGTCATCATGGTGATTTAATTTATACTTGAGGCAATCAATAGAATGTTTGATATTCTAGAACAAGATTTCGGAAAGTAAACAACAAAAAATGTCACCATAAGCCGAAATGCATTCTCTTGTTCATGATGCATAGTCAAGGTAACCCTGTCTCCTTTCTAAAAAATATTAATAATTATCCTTGTAAAATTTAACTTCATTAGTCTAAGTGTTTTTGTTACCATTTTTTTGGTTTTGAATTTAACTCTTAAAAAGATGATAATTATCTTGTAATTAAATAGATATAGGTTTCAATTGTTTATTAAATACGTTGCTATTAAGATTTGAAGGATGAAACAAATATAAGGCTTTCTAGTGTAAACCCTGACCTCTGCACGGTCATCTCCCCTATCACCACCACCAATCTACCTCGCCACCACCGATAACCATCCTTCTTTCGGGCCACTGCCTTCTACACCACCCTCCAACTCCACTTCCGATCACCATCAAACCCTCCCTTCAAACCAACCACTACTGGAGCCCAGCCGCCACAACCCACTGTCCAGCATACACGCACAAATCACCATCGCCAACCAGCTGTAGATCCAAACAAAATACTATATGCATCACTATCTTTCTTGAACTCTACACCACTAACCTGGCTTTGTACTTTAATCCTCCTACTCACTTGCTCAACCCATTTGATTATAACTAGAAATGGAGGTGATGAACAAAATTCTCCCCGAGAGAGCGGCGCAAAAAATAAGTGACTCGAATTTCCGGGGCAAGGAGTCTCTCGGCCTTCCCCGTGCCTGATGGTCCGAACTCGGTCGAATTTGTGGCATATGACAAACTAGAACAGCAATGGAGAGTTAAGGTCTCCTTCTGCAATGAAGGTAAGTATCCGAAATCTTGGCTAAAGGGCGAATGAGATGACTCTGTTCGTCAGAAGGGGCTGGAGAAAGGAGGTAATGCTATCTTGACCATGCATGAGCAAGAGAATGGCGAAAGAATTTACTGTATCAGAGCTGAAAGAAAGCTTTTCGGTTTCTGGTATCCAATGGATGATAAGCAATAATGAGGCATGTTTATTTTTATGTTTTAAACAAATTTAAAATTTTTTTATTTTTAAATTATTTTAATGTTATGATATAAAAATAATTTTTAAAAAATAAAAAAATATTATTTTAATAAACAATCTTAACTACATTCTCAACACTCTCCAAAAAAATGGGATCATATCCCCACGTATAGGTGTGATAGGCAAGCAGAATCTATCTTTTGGAGCTGTCTGAATTAGTTCAAAATGTAATACGTGTCTGTCTAGAAGAAAGGAACTCTTAGCTAGTCGTAAGAATAACTGTCCCTATGAGTTTGTTGCCTGCAGTATGCCTGGGTGTTCTGTCCTTTTTTTTTCCTTTCTGTTTTTTCTCTTTTGTTATTGTTATGCTTAGACATGTGCTTACATCTCTGTTCAGGCTTGTTATATTATTATCAGAAAATTAATAAGTATAAATATAAATATAAATAAAATATTTTTATTAATAAATTAGAATGAATTTTACCCAAAAAATATTCTCTTAATATATACTAAGATAATTCTAATAAGAAAAAAAAGAATTAAAACAAATACAAAAAATACAAGTAACGTGTCATTTATATTGATAGAATTACCGATGAAATTAAATTCTATGATAATTTTGTTCCTAAACTCATTGGTAAATTGTTCATTCTCAATTGCACTATTTATCATGTGAATTACAAAGGGAATCACCGACGGAATTTTTTTCGTCGGTATTTTTCAAAGAGCTCTGAAACTGTTCACTTCTCAATTGCATTGTTAATTACTGTTCTTACGGACGAAACCACCGACAGAATAAAAATTCATCGATGATATTTAAATATTAAAAACAAAATCACCGACGGAATGATTAAAAATATTAATATTTAATTTTTTATCAGTAAAATTGTCAGTAAAATGTCTCAATAAAAAGACTTGAATCCATCATTTCACAACAGACAGACCACTTATTCTTCTTATGTAAAAAATTTAAACTTCCCTTCCTTTCTTTCTCTTCTCTCCTCAACTAGCTCCTTCTTTCTCCTCCACGCTCAGGTATGTATCTCCTCTTTTCTTTTCTCTTCTTAGTTTTTTTTAATTAACATACTTTATTAATTTGTTTTTTTCTTTCTCTTCTCAGCTTCACTCGCAACTACATTAAGGTAAGATTTTTGTTTTTGTTTTCTTTTTTTGTGTTTTTTTTCATACGAAATTATTTTAAGTTGATTTATTTATTTGTTGTTGTTGTTTGTTTTGTTATGTTATTTATTTGTTGCAAATTTGTTTGAGTAGATTTTCTTCTTCTGAGTATTAGAGAGTGTTGATTTATATTAATTTAATTATTTTCTAGTTTTTTAAATAATTTTTTTAAAAATAATTTTTAATAATTATCGACGGAATTGTATATGGTATTTTTGCCGGTAATATAACAAGATTTTCGAGGGAAATACCGATAGAATAAAGCGAATAAATTTTTTTATCACGCTTTTCTCGTCAGTAAATTCATCAGTAATAATATTTTTTTTACCGACAGATTTACCGATATACAAAAAATTACAAACAAGATTTTCACCGATGAAGCATTTTTGTTTGTGATTCTGTTGATAAATTAATTATTAACAGAATGATAATACAGTTGACGGAAAATTTTTCAATAATATAAAATTTTTGGTAGTGTATTGCTTTGCAGACATCCCATCAAGGATGATTCTTGTATCTTCTAGTTTTTATTTCCAAGAAAAAGTCTGAATGTATTATATATGGTTTTTCGCTTCCTGTAATTTCTCATGTTTTCGGGTAAGAAAAAAAAATTGTGCTGTTTCAATTGTTATTATTATTATTTTCAATGGTATCTTGCAGGCATTTGGGTGTCCCAACTCTTACACCAATATTCCATATATATGCCAACTCTTGGCTCCTATAAGATTAATCTCCATCGCCACTTTCAATGTCTACACGTTAGAATTACCAATCCCACAAGAAATTCTAAATTAATATATAAATTGATAATAATCACTTACCCCAACTCTTAGGACCCGTTTATTACGCTATATTTAATGATATTTTCCTCATTTCTTATCAAAATTTATAAAAATTAAATTAAATTAAGTAACATTTTACGAAACCCACATTATAAAATCAGGTTAAAATTCACGTGAAAGTGATTGGGTACAAAATCTAACTATCTTTTGGCTTTTTGTTGAAAAAAAAAAAAAAAAACCAGAGAGAGAGAGGGCGCAAACAAGAGGAAATTGAACACAAGAAAAAGAAAAGTAAAAGTGACATGTCAATTAAGTGCCAAAGCAGATGAAAATGTTCAGAACATTAAAAACAAATATGTTCTTTCTTTTTTCTCGCAGGTAAAGAACATCAATTTGACGTAATTGTGAGTTTTGATGCGTTTTACTCATTAGCACGACCATTCTTGTGAAATATGTCAGAAGAAGGTGGCTCAGGTATGCATGTACTCATTAGCACGACCATTCGTGTGAAAGATCCAATAAAGAATAGAAATAGAAGAAGAAAGCAGATTGTGGGCTCATTTGTTTTCTTTCTATCATAGTGCTCATCTTTGAGGTCCTACTTGATTTTGACGGATGTGAAATCTATTCATGGCTGATAAAGTTGGTGTTTTTTTAAAATATTTTTTATTATATTAAATTAATATTTTTAATATTTTTTAAAATACAAAATGATATATATGTTTGTATATTCAGTTTGGTGCATTAAAAAGCTGAGATGGTATTGGAATACCAATTTTCTTTTTCTTTTTTTCGGGGTGTGTTAATTTTTAATGTCAAACATAGTGTGGACACTTTCGCTACTTTTTCTTTATTTCTTGCTGCCATAGAACCCCTCATTGTCTAATCCGACCTTAAATAAAACAACCTTCGTGTTCGTCGTCGTATATTCGGCAACAAGGGCCAGTATTGCAGTTTATTCAACAAAGAATCATGTTGCAATCACTGAGAAAGGTTGAGCCACATGCATAAACATTAAAAAAAAAAAAAAACCAATGAAAAGAGATGGAATCTGTGTCCTATCAGCTTTTGTCACTTTTTTCTAAGAAAAAAGAAAGGGAAGTTAGATATAGACCTTCCTTTTACCATCTCTTGAAAAAAAAGTGCCGCCCTTCGCCCTTTCGGTCTCCTGTCACATGCCCATGTTTTTTTCCGCGTATATTTAATTAGCGACTTTACTTCATTGTTTTTATTTGTTTACTTTGTGTGGAAGTTTTTACTAATTTTATAAATAATTTAGATTTTCTTGAGTTTGTTTTTTCATTATTTAATGAATTTTTTTGGCTAATTTTTAAAGTTGATATTTTTTTATTTCATCTTTAAATATTTAAAATATTTTTTAATAATTTATAAAACTAGAATTATTTTTCAATTTCACCTCCTTTAATTTTTTATCTTTCAAGTTTTGGTTCATATTTTTTATTGCTATTTTTTTTAATAATTTTTAAAATTAATTTTCTTTTCTTACATTTTCATCTTCCTTAACCTTTTCATTTACTATCAATTGTTTATTATATACGTTTGCTATTAAGATTTGAAGGATGAAACAAAAGAAAAATAAAGTTTTCTAGTGTTAAACCCTTATAAAAGAAGCAACATATTGAAGTTGATGATAAGAAAACGTGATGAAAAATTCACAACCCATTTAGGCCTTTTTGGGAGACAACCCCAAAAGGATATCAACCCGGAAACTAGTGATCTCTCAGATTCATACAAGGCTAAGATTGTTGAAAGAAAGGTTATTGATCATGATTGGTCGTGTCTATTTGATTAAAATTATGCTGAACTCACTATCCTTATATTACATGTTCATCTTTTTTATGCCAAAGGGTGTTGTTCAAGTGAAAAGTTCCATTTAGACAGATTTTTATGGGCTAAGTCTTTAATGCATAACAAATTTGTAACATTCCATGGAATATAGTTTTGAGAGATGAGAAAATGAGGCTTAGGTGTGAGATTTTTTGTAAGGAAAATATATAGCCACGTTTGTTTAAATGGTTGCAGAGGGTAAGAGATCAGAATAAAAGAGGATGGCAGGACATTATTAATAAGAAGTATCAGCCTGTTTATGTGAATGGGCTCCCATCTTTAATCTACTTCCATCAAATCCCTGGAATGATATATGCTCCATAATAATTTCTGATAATCAAGTTTCAACAACTTTAAAAAATAGTTGCTATTATAAAGTGGACAATGAGAAAGATATGTATTTTTAGACATATTGTTAGTTAGCAAATGACGTTCTAAGATAGTTATTTCCCTAATTTTGTGCTCTTACAACTACGATAACATCAAGGATAACATATATGGGTGACTTTAACTCGATATTAGAATTGTAATCTCTTTCGAAAAATAAAATTTAAGGCCTTGAAGCTAGTTCAAGTTAGCTACTTGTTGCATTATTAGGTGGGGTACAATTGAGGCAACACAAAGAAGGATTCAAAGCGATTGAAGCTAACAACAATGAAAAATACAAAGTCAAATCTTAAAACATCATCATTGTTAGATTTTGAGTACCTTGTACATCTTCATTCACTCAATGCTATGCAAAGGAATAGTTCCACCAAATATTGCAATGTTATTGTTAGAGGAAAGTTCTAGCATTAGGAAATCCTCATGTTTTCTTATGAATTTTTGTAGGAAATTTGGCTTTTTAGAAATAAATTGAATTTTGATAATGAGATGCTAGATTGGAATATAGTTTTTGAGTTGATTTTATTGCTTAGTATTATGGTTGAAGACAATGAATGGTAATTTTAATTATATAGGAGTGGACTTAGTCAGAAGATGAGATTGAATACTGAAATTGACAAATAAATAATGATTTCATTGTATGGCTATAATCCCTTTTAATTTTAATGTTCTCCTTTAAACCTTTCATGTTTTTCTTGTTTTTGTTGGTTATTTTGTTTCAATTATGGTTGTTATTCATAATATTGTTTGTTGGAATGAAAAAGCGTGTTTTAGAGGCTTTAAATGACTATTCTGGGATTTTGGTTTTCTGGGCAAATTATGGATTCATGTCTTCATGTTCATCCAAAGAATAATTTCATGAATACTAGTTTTTAGGGTTTATTTTGATTCAATTCTATTTTCTACACCTTAGTATATCATTGTTAATAAATAATCTAGAAGTGCTAATAGCAACTGTCTAAAAAAAAGATAATTAATAAATAAATCTCATTCCTTTTTTCCTGAGTTTGAAGATTAAGTTTTTTCTAATCAATTTATTCTTTAACTGAAGTTAATTATTTTTTTCTTTGAAAGACTTGAAGATACATTCAACGCGGTGCATTTTTATAATATTGGTTTCAAAATCTAAATTAACAAAAGTTAATCATCATATTCATCCTCTTAATCAATGATTATAGCGGACTTTGAATTCCATATCTAACTATAAACAAATGCATGAACAAAAATCACTGAAAAACCTTTTACGTACCCAAAAGTAAAGAAAAGAAATTGTCATGTCCTGGCTGTCATGAGATTGGGTGTATTTAGACTAGAAATGGTGAAAAAGGAGAAAAACGTGTGCCGACAGTGGTCTACGGTTGATTGGGCAAGGCTTTATGATGATGATGATGATGAACATAGGGCAGCCAGGCTGTATAACATTCATTATCTTTCATACTTCGTTTTTTTTTATTAGAATTTCTTTTCAAGGTCTTTTAATATATTAAAATAATATTTTATTTTTTAAAAATTATTTTTTATATCAATATTTTAAAACAATTTAAAAATAAAAAAATTAATTTTAAATAAAAAAATTCAAGATTTAGTTCGGCCCTATTTGTTTTTTTTTGCGTTTCAAAAGTGCTTTTGAAAATAGTTAATTTTTTTTTAATTTTTTAGTTGCTTCAAATTAATATATTTTTGGTTTTTTAGATCATTTTGATGCGCTGATATCAAAAATAATTTTTTTTTAAAAATATATTATTTTAATACATTTCAAAATAAAAAATACTTTGAAAAATAACCGCAACCACACTTTCAAACAGACACCTCTTAATATTTGTTGAGAGTAAGTTCCTTGTTGTGTTTTGGTACATTTTAAAAATATATTTATTTTTAAAAAATTAAATTAATATTTTTAATTATTTTAATGTGTTAATATTTAAAATTAAAAAAATAATTAAAAAATATTTTTTAAAACATTTTTTTTATCATAATATTAAACACAACTAGGTCTAACCTCAAGCATGCATCAAAAACATTCTAGAAAGAAATTATGTTGGCCAATCCATAAAAGCTGAACATACTCGAATATTTCAAAACCTTTAGACAAAGAACTGTTCGATCAATTGTGTTAATGTCTAAAATTAAAAAAAAAAGTTATTTAATATTTTTAAAAACATTCTCCATCGTACCATGAAATACACACCGCGTCTAGCGTCAAACATGCATAAAAAACACTCTAGAAAGAAACTATGTAGGCCAATATCCATTAAAGCTGAACATGCTTGAATATTTCAAAACCTTTAGACAAAGAACTGTTCGTTCAATTTGGCAATTCTGCATCATCGCACAGTATATGACTGCTCACGCTCTGTTTCATTTTTTGTTCCTTTTGTTACTTTTTAAATATTTTTAATTCAACAATATATATATATTGCACTCTAGCTTTTTCTACATAATTTTTTTTCCCATGAACAATATTTTTTTTTCAAAGTGCAATAGTAAAAGCTATTATAATTACAAACACAAACTTGATAAATTAATAAATATAATTTTTTTTCTTTTGTAAAGCTTATTATTTTCAAATTGATTTTTTTCAAACGATCTTAAGACTCTTTTATCCTCTAAATATATTTAAAAGAATAAAACACCTTATCTTTTGTAACTTTCCACGAGTCAATTTGTAAATATGCTATTTTATTCATAATATTATACTCCTTAATCTATCAGTTCATAGCGTAAAATCCTCACAATGGACAAGTTCAAAATCACAAAGTGATTGCTGTTTGCCTCCACTTCTTGGGCTGGGCTGCATGCCCAAGTAATAACCATCAGGCTTTCTATTATAGAAGGTTTGGTTATATTAAATTATGTTTCATATATTTCATCCGTATTATCAGTATTTATTTGCGCTTCCCTCCTCTTATAATTATTTTAGATTAATAAAATAAAATTTTATTTTATAAAATTAAACATCACTTGTGGAATCTTTTTCTCACCATCACGAATCCTCGTATTTAGTAAAAAAAAAAAAACTATTCAGTCCAATCTCAAATAAATTCAATGTAAAAGCATCAATTGTTTTTGTTTTTGTTTTTTTCTAAATTGAGTGACGAAATAATAAAAAAAGGCTGATCTTTCTCCTGCCCATGAAATTTAGTCCTTGATTCCTTTAAGAAAAAGGAGTTAAATATTTATTTGTTGTTCAAATTTGATCCTTGCAACATTAATTATTTTATATTAATAAAATTTCTTTTAATTTTACTGAACAAAACATCAAAATATTTTCAAACTCAATCCCAAATAAATAGAAATCCAAAGGAACAAATTGATAAAAAAAAATAAAAGATCAAATGAAAAAAGCCAAAGGAACAAAGAATAAAGGAAGAATGAGAAGAAAACATTGTGGAACATTATTATAATCCACACCCTTTTTTTTTCTTATAAGTTTTACAAACATATATAGACTGTTAAATGCATATATTGTAGTAATTAACTAATTTATTGGTTAGCGTTATATAATGGGTGGGATTAAAATATTTTTGTATGTAAAAAAATATTTAGGTTGTAGAGAACTATTTAGTATTGTTATTAAATTTGACCCAACATGTTAACTTTAAAATCTCCTAATTCGACTCTTTACCTAGTTTGAGTTTAAAATTAAATTGTGTTGGAGTTTTTTATGACATGATCCAATTGACTGGCCGGTTTAAAGTCAACCTAATCAACTGAAAAAAATGCATGAAGATGAAATTGAGAAAAAAAATCTCTCAACCCAACTTCATGCATAACCTAGGTTTAAAATGAAATCATGTGGGAGTTGCTTTGATGTGGTTCAATCAACTTTGTTGGTCCAAATACAACCCGATTGATTGGTAAAAAATTTAAGGATGAAATTGAGAAAAAATAATGAGAATGACAAGAAAAAAAATCTCTGGATCCAACTCCTTATCTAGCCCAAATTTAAAGTTAAACCTTGTGAAAATTATCGTATTGTTATACAATTGACTTAGTCGATTTAAAAACAACTCTCGCTACTGCTAAAAAAAAAAGGAGAATGTAATTAAGAAAAAAATATGAAATTAAAAAAAAATTGAAAAAAGAGAGGATAAATTTAAAAAACAAAAGGCTCCATTAAGTTACCCAAGTTTTTTTAGTACATGAGGGTAATTTATCATTAGAATTCATATTATCAATCATTGCTTATCCAAAACAGCTAGCAGGAGGAGGCAATAGAGATAAAAGTGAGAGAATAGAAGGATATATAACATTCAAATTAGAGCTGGTTCATAGCCCATTTACTGAAATTTAGTCGGCTTCATGTTGGCAACATGTCCCCCAGAATGCTGCTCCAAACTGAATTTTCTTTTTCTATTGTTGAGATATAGTGATTAAAATTACTGTCAATGATTTTTATTTTTTTTTTATTGTTGAGATTCAGTGATTCTCTCTCTTCTCCCTCAAACCAACAACTTAAAAATAAAATAAATGAAATTTTGAATTAAAATTGAATTTATTCTAAAATTTAGAAATTAAAAGGAGACAATATTTATAATTTGAAAAGGATAAGGATTACATTAAATATTTCACCCAAAGTTTGAAATAGCCACTGATTTCCTTACTTTTTTTCACCTCGGACCCTGTTTTTTAATCTCACTCTTTTCAAAAAACTTAATCTAAATTGGCCTACAATTTGATTTTATAAAAAAAAATGAAGAAAAATTAATCCATAGTATTTTATAAGAAAATATATAGTGCAAATTTGCATAGTGAATTCCCCACTTATTTTAAATTTTTTTAAATTATAATGAATGTGATGTTTGTAGAATTTTAAATTATTTACCATTTAATATTTTTTAAATAAAATATGTTTATTAGTTTGTGAATGAGAGAAAAAAAAACATAAAAGACAAAAAAAATTCCTCAAAAATGTCCTACCCATCCTTCCTTTCAAAGGTTAAAATCCTCTCCCTCAACCCTTATTTACACCTTTTAAAGGTTAAATTTGAACCACCTTAAAGATTGCCCTCCCCCATTTTTTTCTCTAAACAATATTAATAATTATCCCCATCAAACACATTCTAAGTGTTTTTGTTGCCAATTTGTTATTTTTTAGAATTTAAGTCGTAAAAGGATGATAATTATCGTGTAACTAAATAGATAAAACTATACGTGATGACTAAATAAAATTATTTACGAATAAAAATACATATTTGCAGTACCTAAATAAAAATAAAAATAACTAAAATTAAGAGCTTCTGCCGATGTCAAAAAAGTGTTGTCCATCGTAGCTTGTACGTTCATCGCCAAAACACCATTGGCTTTCAGTGTTGCTTGTTCTCATAATGGTTTGGTCCTGTATCATTATTCAAAGCTATACAACTTAATTTGTCTTTAGCATATCTTAATGGAAGGTGGTTTATTTTATTTATTTAATGGAATTGCATTCAAAATTCATTAATTAATATACAGTAAATTACTTGCAAAGAAAAAACAGAAAGGCTCCTATTAAATGGTGGTCTCAGAGTAAAAGATTTTTTTAGTGAGAGAGGGATTATTATCTATGAGAAAGATCTGTCTTTTTTGCTGCAAGGAGATTAAAATTATACATCAACTTTTCCATCATTCTCTTATAACATAGTTTTTTTGGGTAGATTCTTAAATTGATTTGGATGTTTAGATTGTTTGTCTAGGGATCCAAATCATAACTTTCAAGAATAGTTCGGCTAATTTTGAGTATCATGCTATTATCTTTCTTTCTAAAAAACTGTACTGGTCTATTTAAATAGTTCGCAATCATCTGATATTGGAGTTTAAGATTTCAAATTGAGATGTGATTTTTGATTTTATCTTTTATTATTTGATTTTTTAATTAAAATTTTCAGTTAGAAATTTCAGTTATATAAATTTTAATTTTTTAAAAAATCTTTAATACATGTATCATAAACTAGACTAACTATTTGGTTCTCTTGTTTCCTTGCTTTCCTTTTTTATTTTATCTTTGTGTTCTCCTTATTCTTTTAGCTTCCCTTTACTTATAGAACTGCTTTATGTATAATTCTCTCTGTTACTGAAAAGAAAGAAAGAAAGAAAGGTTGAAACATTGAATATCAAAACCAGATGTACTCTCAATGCTCTGTTTTGCTAGATTAGCAGCAACAAAATTTCCTTGTCTAAGTACATGACTAAAAAGTTGCCCTTTTCAACCTCCTTGTCATCATGGTGATTAAATTTATTCTTGAGGCAATTAATAGAATTTGTCTGATTCCAAGATTCAATTAATAGAATTTTAAACACCTTAACTATCGTGCCCTCTCACGTTTTCTTTCTCTAAAAGATATTAATAATTATCCTTGTAAAATTGAACTTCACTAGTCCCATCAAACACATTCTAAGTGTTTTTGTTACCAATTAATATTTTTTTACAATTTAACTCTAAAACGATGATGATTATCTTGCAATTAAATAGATAAAAGGTTTCAAATGTTTATTACATACTGTTTTTAAAATCCTATTAAGATTTGAAGGGTGAAACAAAGATAATAATAATAATAATTAAAATAGAAAAAGCGCCGTACTCATAACTATCAAGATAACGTTGTTAACGACACCATTGACTCAGGAAATTCAAGTTCTCGTAATGATTTGGTCCCATCATTAAAGCTATACAATTTTTTCTTTAGCATATCAGGTTTATTTATTTATTTGATGGAATTGGATTCAAATTGCATTAATATACAGTAAGTTACTTGCAAAAGAAATTGTCATGTCCATGGCTGTCATTGAGAAATATGTGCCATTAGTGGTCTAAAGTCTAAAGCATGCGCCAAAAACTCTTTAGAAATTAAGAACTGCTCGTTCTATTCGGCAATTCTTGCATCATCACGCACGTATATAAATGACTCCTTACGCTCTGTTTCATCTTTTGTTCCCTTTGGCCAGTAAGCAAAGGGATGCAAGGAACTTTCGATATTTTTCTTGCAGATGCAGTGTTTCAGGGAAATGAGGTGCTATGTCATTAAAAAATAATTAGTGCATGATTTTTCTTGATTTTAGAAGAGACAAGTGATAATTAATGAGTTAATATTTTTTACAAGAACAAAGCACCTTTTATTCTGTAACTTTCCACGAAGTTTGTAAATATTTTATTCTATTCATAATATTATACTCCTTAATCTATCAATACAAAGCGTAAAACTCTCACAATAGACAAGTTAAAATCACAAAATTTAACGAAGTGATTGAGATTAATTAAAGCACAAAGTGATTGCTGTTTGCCCTCACGTCTTGGGCTGGGCTGCATGGCCAGGTGATAATCATCAGGCTTTTATAATATTGTGAACAAATGTGAATCATGTGATTAATCACTATTATTAGAGGAACAAAAGCAATCGAATGCATGAACAAAATCACTGAACAACCTTTAAAGTACTCAAAAAGAAAGAAAGAAAATTGTCAAGTCCATTGATTTCATGAGATTGAGTGTATTTAGACTAGAAATGGTGGAAAACGAAGAAAAATATGCGCCATTAGTGGTCTGAGTCTAACGTCAAGCATGCATCAAAAACTCTACAGAAAGAAAATCCGTTGGTCCCCCAAATTCCAATATCCCTAGGTGAATTGAAACCATCTCACCCCCGGCCATACACTAAGTGTGTATTTTGTATCGTGGTATAAAGTGGTCAGAAGTTTGTATTGATGAGATAGATTTGTATTGGTGTAATGTTTTTCTAGAAAGTAACAAAGTGACTTGGAAGTCTTAAATCTATTAAATTAAAGACTGATAAAGCTGGTCTTTAGTAACAAAGTAACAAAGTTTTTCTAGTACATATGTTGTGAATCTAGATAATAATTTTTTGGTTTTTTCTACCTTATTTTACTTTTAAGATGGTCTATGTATTTGATGTTGTCTTCTCCATTAATTTTTTTTTTCATGATATAGCTAATGACATAGTGCCAAAGCTTTCTATCCGTGAGAAAACTAGATGTAGCTTGAGCCCATATAATGTAGTTAAGTCATTCTATAACAATGATAATTGGTATTATAACTTATTTTTGACCTCATGCTTTCAAATATATTTTCAAAAAAGAAGGAAAAAATACAAAAATATTAAAAAAATATTATCAACTCAATTTGGCTAATTTTAATTTCATAGTTTTTGACCTTTTTCCTTATCATTATTTATATTGATAGATTTTTTAAAATATTAAATTGAAAAAAAATCCAAAAATAAAAGAAGAAAAAGGAAAAACAAAAAAAAGTTTAATGAGTGGAATGATAAATGAATAAGGAATCAAGAATAAGAATATTTTTAGAGAGGGAGAGTAGAAAATATGTGTGAATGGTAAAGAAAAGGAAAGGAGGTGCAAGAAAAACCCTAGTCACTGCAGAGGAAAAAATAAAAAAGAAAGAGAGGGAGGAGAAAAAATTGAGAGGAGAGAAAAGAAATAAAGATAAAAAAAAGAGAGGAAATTAGAAGAAGGAGAAGAAGGAGGAGGAGGAGGAGGAGGAGGAGAAGAAGATATTTTGAAAGAAGAAACAGAAAATCATGAAAAAATAAAAAATAAAAAGTAAAATAGAAAGATCAAAGAGAAAAACAAACATGCACAAATCTATCTGTCTCTCTATCCTCACCCCTATGAATTAGTGTTCCCTCTGTCACCAAGCACCGACCACCCAGCTCCACGTTGTCGCCATCACCACCCGATAACAGCAGTAGCATCAGCCCACCGAAGCTCCTCCTCTTTCCTCTAGCCCCTCCGTTGAACAACACATCCTTACCACCGCCTCCATTTCTATGCACCACGCCATAGTCACATGAACCACCATCACCAAAACTCCTCCACCAGAGTCATTAATGTCCACATTTCCACATCCATCGCAGTGAATAGTGAAAGAAAGAGAGAGAAACGAAGAAAGAGAAGAGAAGCCGCTATCCGCCGAACGACACCATGGCTTTCGGAGTTGCTTGTTCTAATAACGATTTGGTCCCTTCATTAAAGCTATGCAATTTCGTCTTTATCATATATTAATGGAATTATGGAGGATGGTTTATTTGCAATAGAATTTGTCAGATTCCAAAATCCAAAGCACCTGCTGAGCTACATATATAGTGGTTTATTTTTAATTGTAAACAGTTATATTTGGTTTATGATTACAAATACAGAAACATGTTTCATATTTCAACTAATGAAAAATTACTATTCTACTAGAATATGACTTCCACACTTACCCCCAAACATATTCCTACCTCAATCTCATGCACTCATCCACAGAAAGCCACTATTGACCAATCGAATACCAGAAGCCGAAATGCTTTCTTTCAGCTATGATGCGATAATTTTTCACACCATTCTCTTGCTCATGCACTGTCAAGGTAACTCTGTCTCCTTGCCTAAGCTTTTTCTGATGAACATAGATGCTCCATTGACCAGATATCCAAGGTTTTGGATACCTCCCTTTGTTGCGAACCGATATCTTCAATCTCCAAGGTTGGTCTAGCATGTCAAGTGCATCAAACTCAACTGAATTTTGACCAGCGGGCAAGGAGAAAGCCCACAAGCTCTCGGTCGGAAATTCAAGTCGTTTATTAGTTGTGTCGCTTCCCGATAACAGTTTGGCCATCACCTCCATTTCTAGGGTTCGGCTGAGGATGGTAATTTTGAAGAATTTCAAGGATGGTTAAAATGTGCAGATGGTTAATTAATTTGAAGAATTTCAAGGAGGGATAATGATAAGGGAGTTGGATATATATATATAGATTTTGTTAAATAATATTTATGTAATCTTATTTATTAATGGTAGAATAGTACTTTCAGTTTGACCTATATATACTTTATTTGTATTTAGGTTAAGACTAAGCATTCATAATATACAGATTATTCAGAATTCTAGCCTCCTTTCTTTATTTGATCTCAATTAATTTAACATGGTATCAGAGCTGGTTTTATGAAACGAGGCTTAATCCCAAGCACAAGTTCGCGGATCCAACTTCTGCAAAAAATTTTGGAGTGAGATTTTGTCTTCCACTTCTGCAAAATTTGGTATTTCGTCAGTTTCTGCAATTATTTTGGTATTTCGTCTACCCTTTAGTTTTTGCAATTTGGTATTTGCGTTCAGTTTCTGCAAATTGGTTTTGTGTTTTGGAGTAATCGTATAATTTTGAGAAGATATTTGTTTAGTTTCTGCAATCTCTGTTCAGTTTCTGCAATTTGGTATTTTGTTTTCCGCTGCTTTTGCATTCTGGTTCTATGTGATTGTTAATTATGGCTACTGAAAGAGATGATTCGCTTCAGTCTGTGAGTGTGAGGTTGGATGGGAAGAACTATTCGTATTGGAGCTATGTAATGCGAAATTTTCTTAAGGGTAAGAAGATGTGGGGGGGTATGTTAGTGGAACTTATATAATACCTAAGAATATTGAGGAGGGGGATGTTGTTTTGATAGATACATGGGAAGCAAATAATGCAAAGATCATTACTTGGATCAACAATTCTGTTGAGCATTCGATAGGTACGCAGTTGGCGAAGTATGAGACAACATAAGAGGTTTGGGATCATCTGCAAAGGTTATTCACGCAATCAAATTTTGCAAAACAGTATCAATTAGAGAATGACATACGAGCTCTTCATCAGAAGAATATGAGTATTCAAGAGTTTTATTCTGCTATGACAGATCTTTGGGATCAATTGGCTCTTACAGAATCAGCAGAATTAAAGGCATGTGGTGCCTATATTGAGCGTAGAGAGCAGCAACGATTGGTACAGTTTTAACAGCACTTCGCAGTGACTTCGAAGGACTTAGAGGTTCAATTCTGCATCGCACTCCACTGCCTTCTGTTGACTCTGTTGTCAGTGAGTTATTGGCTGAAGAAATACGTCTTCAGTCCTATTCTGAAAAGGGAATTCTTTCTGCTTCAAATCCTTCTGTACTAGCAGTACCTTCTAAGCCATTCTCTAATCATCAGAACAAGCCCTACACAAGGGTTGGCTTTGATGAGTGCAATTTTTGTAAGCAGAAAGGTCATTGGAAGGCTCAGTGTCCTAAGTTGAGACAGCAGAATCAAGCTTGGAAGACTAGCAGTCAGTCACAAGCTAATGCTCATCGACCACCTCAGGGTTATAAACCACCACACCACAATACTGCAGCAGTAGCTTCCCCAGGCTCTATTACCGATCCTGATACTTTGGCTGACCAATTTCAGAAG
Source organism: Populus simonii (assembly GCA_007827005.2). NCBI lineage: Eukaryota > Viridiplantae > Streptophyta > Magnoliopsida > Malpighiales > Salicaceae > Populus > Populus simonii. Next base: position 991,363 of record CM017474.2, read on the forward strand.
TTTCTCTCCTTGCAGCCACAAGCAATGTCCGCTTCTTCCATAGGTCAGTTGCCTCATAATTCCTCAGGTATGTCACACTCTGAATGGGTCTTGGATTCTGGTGCTTCCCATCATATGTCTCCAGATTCCTCATCTTTTACCTCAGTGTCCCCTTTATCCTCCATTCCTGTTATGACTGCTGATGGCACTCCTATGCCCTTAGCAGGTGTTGGTTCTGTTGTCACACCTCACTTGTCTCTCCCTAATGTTTATCTTATTCCAAAACTCAAATTGAATCTTGCGTCTGTTGGTCAAATATGTGATTCTGGTGATTATTTAGTCATGTTTTCTGGTTCTTTTTGTTGTGTACAGGATCTGCAGTCTCAGAAGCTGATTGGGACAGGCCGTAGGGAGAATGGACTATATATTTTGGATGAGTTAAAAGTGCCAGTTGCTGCTGCTGCTGCCGCTGCTGCTACTACTGCTGATTTGTCTTCTTTTCGTTTGAGTCTTTCATCTTCTAGTTTTTATTTATGGCATTCCCGTCTAGGTCATGTTTCATCTTCTCGTTTGAGATTTTTGACATCCACAGGAGCTTTAGGAAATTTGAAAACTTGTGACATTTCTGATTGTAGTGGATGTAAACTGGCAAAATTTTCTGCTTTACCTTTTAATCGAAGTATTTCTGTTTCATCTTCACCATTTGATTTGATTCATTCTGATGTATGGGGGCCTTCTCCTGTTTCCACAAAAGGAGGGTCTCGATATTATGTCTCTTTTATTGATGATCATACTCGTTATTGTTGGGTTTATTTAATGAAACATCGTTCTGAATTCTTTGAGATATATGCAGCTTTTCGAGCTCTTATCAAAACTCAACATTCTGCTGTGATTAAATGCTTTAGATGTGATTTGGGTGGGGAATACACTTCTAATAAATTTTGTCAAATGCTTGCCTTAGATGGAACTATCCACCAAACTTCGTGTACAGATACTCCTGAACAAAATGGTGTAGCTGAAAGAAAACATAGGCACATTGTTGAAACTGCTCGTTCTCTCTTGTTGTCTGCCTTTGTTCCTAGTGAGTTTTGGGGAGAAGCTGTTCTTACTGCTGTAAGTTTGATTAATACAATTCCATCTTCTCATAGTTTGGGTCTATCTCCTTTTGAAAAGTTATATGGGTATGTCCCTGATTATTCTTCATTTAGAGTCTTTGGTTGTACTTGTTTCGTTCTTCGTCCTCATGTAGAATGCAGTAAGCTATCCTCTCGATCTGCTATTTGTGTCTTTCTGGGTTATGGTGAAGGTAAAAAGGGGTATCGTTGTTTTGATCCAATAACTCAGAAACTTTATGTGTCTCGTCATGTTGTCTTCCTTGAGCATATACCTTTCTTTTCTATTCCATCCACTACTCATAGCCTGACAAAATCTGATCTTATTCATATAGATCCTTTTTCTGAGGATTCTGGTAATGATACCTCTCCCTATGTTCAATCAATTTGTACTCATAACTCTGCAGGTACTGGTACTTTACTCTCTGGCACACCTGAAGCTCCATTCTCATCTACAGCCCCTCAAGCTTCATCTGAGATTGTGGATCCACCTCCACGTCAGTCCATCCGCATTCGTAAGTCCACAAAACTACCAGATTTTGCTTATTCTTATTATTCTTCATCATTTACTTCCTTTTTAGCTTATATTCATTGTCTCTTTGAGCCCTCTTCCTATAAAGAGGCAATTCTTGATCCGCTTTGACAGCAAGCTATGGATGAGGAACTTTCTGCTTTGCATAAGACAAATACTTGGGATTTGGTTCCTCTACCTCCTGGTAAGAGTGTTGTTGGTTGTCGTTGGGTGTATAAGATTAAGACTAATTCTGATGGGTCTATTGAGCGATACAAAGCTAGGCTGGTTGCAAAAGGATACTCTCAACAGTATGGTATGGACTATGAGGAGACATTTGCCCCGGTTGCAAAAATAACTAATATTCGCACTCTTATTGCCGTAGCTTCGATTCGTCAGTGGCATATTTCTCAGCTTGATGTTAAAAATGCATTCTTGAATGGAGATCTTCAAGAAGAAGTTTATATGGCACCCCCTCCTGGTATTTCACATGACTCTGGATATGTTTGTAAGCTTAAGAAAGCCTTATATGGTCTCAAACAAGCACCTCGTGCTTGGTTTGAGAAATTCTCTATTGTGATCTCGTCTCTTGGCTTTGTTTCTAGCAGTCATGATTCTGCTCTTTTTATTAAGTGCACTAATGCAGGTCGTATCATTCTGTCTTTATATGTTGATGACATGATTATTACTGGTGATGATATTGATGGTATTTCAGTTTTGAAGACAGAGTTGGCTAGACGATTTGAAATGAAGGATTTGGGTTATCTTCGATATTTCCTGGGTATTGAGGTAGCATACTCACCTAGAGGTTACCTTCTTTCTCAGTCGAAATATGTTGCAGATATTCTTGAGCGGGCTAGACTTACTGATAACAAAACTGTAGATACTCCTATTGAGGTTAACGCAAGGTACTCTTCTTCTGATGGTTTACCTTTGACAGATCCTACTTTATACCGCACTATTGTTGGGAGTTTGGTATATCTCACCATTACTCGTCCAGATATTGCATATGCTGTTCATGTTGTTAGTCAGTTTGTTGCTTCTCCTACTACTGTTCACTGGGCAGCTGTTCTTCGTATTTTGCGATATCTTCGGGGTACAGTTTTTCAGAGTCTTTTACTTTCATCCACCTCTTCCTTGGAGTTGCGTGCATACTCTGATGCTGATCATGGTAGTGATCCCACAGATCGCAAGTCTATTACCGGGTTCTGTATCTTTTTAGGTGATTCTCTTATTTCTTGGAAGAGCAAGAAACAATCTATTGTTTCTCAATCATCCACTGAAGCAGAATATCGTGCCATGGCATCTACTACCAAAGAGATTGTTTGGTTACGTTGGTTACTTGCTAATATGGGAATTTCCTTTTCTCATCCTACTCCTATGTATTGTGACAACCAGAGTTCTATTCAGATTGCTCATAACTTGGTTTTTCATGAGCGCACTAAGCACATTGAGATCGATTGTCATCTTACTCGTCATCATCTCAAACATGGCACCATTGCTTTGCCTTTTGTTCCTTCTTCCTTGCAGATTGCAGATTTCTTTACCAAGACGCATTCCATCTCTCGTTTTTGTTTTCTGGTTGGCAAACTCTCGATGCTTGTAGCTGCCGCATCGTGAGTTTGAGGGGAGATGTTAAATAATATTTATGTAATCTTATTTATTAAGGGTAGAATAGTACTTTCAGTTTGACCTATATATACTTTATTTGTATTTAGGTTAAGACTAAGCATTCATAATATACAGATTATTCAGAATTCTAGCCTCCTTTCTGTATTTGATCTCAATTAATTTAACAGATTTAACTAATATTATTTATAAAGATCAAATGGAGATTTATGCACCTCAACCAGACCGATTATTAAGTTTTAGAGCTTGGATTGGGACATGCATAGAAGTTACCGATGATCTTCGAAAGCATTGTTCAGTAACCTGAATTTTTTGTACTTTAAAAAGGATAGTGGAGTCCGGTGTCATGCAAGTTATTTCAAACCCCTAAACTAAGAAGGTTCTTGGTAATGGGTTGGAAAATATGAATAGATTATTATATGAATATGAATGATTATTATAAAATTAATATTTAAGGATGAATATTAAAATGTTTTATATGAGTGTCATTCAATTTTTGACATCATAAATTTACCATAAAAAAACGAAATGATTAAAAAAAATATATAGGTTTGGGCCAAGACACACAAATTGTAATTCTTGAGGATTTAATCAAGGTGGAACTATAAATTTGAGGTTCAATTTTACTAGAATTTAAAAGAATTTGTAAGTTTGGAAACTTAATTAAACTTTGAATTTGTTTAATTAATGATATTGAAGGTTTAATTATTGAATCGATAAGTTTGAGAATTCAATTAATTTTAAAATTAGTTTAATTAATAAAATTATAAGTTTAATTTAAAAAATATTAAATTTGAGAGTCATTTAAAATTTAAATTAATTAAATTTAAAGTCAAGGATCGTTTGGAAAATAACATCAAGATTGGATGAATCCACCCGTCCTCTGCATTCTGATACAACTTGAGTTAGTCAACTGCACGAATTGCAAAAGCCTCCCCGCGCTTGGGGAATTGCCGCTGCTGAAAGTTCTCCGTATCCAAGGAATGGATTCTGTAGTGAACATCGGCGATGAGTTCTAAAATTAGGCTGGTAGGAGCTTCATTCTTTGCCACATGGTTTGACAAATCTGACTTCTCTGGAGTCCATGGAGATTATAGATTGTCCTAAGATAGTATCCCTGCCAGAGGAAAGCCTAGAAGGATTGAGTTCGCTGCGATCACTCTCCATTGAGAATTGTCACAGCTTAGGTTCCCTGCCGAGTCGGATGCAACATGCCACAGCCCTTGAACGCCTAACTATTATGTATTGTTCAAATCTGGTGTCTTTGCCAAATGGCTTGCAACATCTCTCTGCACTTAAAAGTCCGAGCATTTTAAGCTGCACAGGGCTGGCATCTCTGCCTGAGGGACTACAATTTATTACAACATTGCAAAACCTGAAAATTCACGACTGTACAGAAGTCATGGAATTACCAGCATGGGTGGAGAACCTGGTTTCACTTCGATCTTTGACAATCTCAGATTGCCAAAACATCAAGTCTTTCCCACAAGGTTTCCAACTCCGCGCACTCCGACATTTGTCCATCAGAGGTTGTCCTGAACTCGAAAAACGATGTCAGAGAGGGAACGGAGTGGATTGGCAAAAAATATCTCACACACCGTATATTTATGTTGGATCATCAACATTGCAGCAGAGACGTGACACTGCTAGCAGCTCTTCAACTTCATAGGCACACCTCTTCCAGGTCTTAACTCGGGTAAATTTTCTATTCCGAAACACACTTAATCATTGGATAATCAATAAATCTTAAGTTCTCTTGCAACATTTCAGGTCTGAAACAATTGAAAGGATGTTCTTTATCCAAAGCACCAAGAATCGGTAGCACAAGGGGGTACTCTGCTCTGTCATTTACTTGTATTTGTAAAATACAAAATAAGGTGCATTTTTTCTATTGAATGTTGCTTGGATTTGTTGCAAGTCAAAGGGTTCCAGTTAATGCATTTGTTCTTCAGAGAATTCAGTACCTTGTTTTCTGCTAGTGTAACATATATTTCATGAATAACTAGAGCACTCTGTCATTACTTCCTCTTGTAACTTCACTTTCAATAATTGTTTACAAGAAAAATAATATTTGCCCTTGTTGAAAGGAAAAAAGAACAAACAAAAGAAATCTCAAATGAAATAAATAGACAAATGAATAAAACACAAATGAAACTATTAAATTTAATAATATCATACAAACTTAAAAGTTAAAATCTCACAGGAAGGAAAAATCTAACAAAAGGATATATGTCCCAACTACCACACCTAGTTTTCTTTGCAAAATTTATTAAAAAATATTTTTAAAAAAACTTGATATTTTTGTATTGTAAATTTGGTAAATCTAGGGTGTCAATATTCTAACTCATTTGTAACCATCTATCTTCCTAATTTATAAAAAACAAATATTCAACAAATCTTTTTGGTGCAATTTAGTCAATTGCTAAAAAAAATCATTTCATAAGTTTTAACACTTTTGCATATCTTTATTTTATTTTTTTATTATTTTTAAATGTAGATATCCAGGCTAACTTGTACATACCTCAATTAATTATATGAGTTCTAAAGTTAATAATTATCTAATTTTCAATAGTTTTGAAGTTTATAGGACTCAAACTAGTAATTTTTTTAAAAAAAATTTAAAAATTAATTAATTAAGCTATATTATGATGATTTTTTATTTTTGGTTTTCAATAAGGAAGCGTGTGCATATATATAATTTTTATTTTCACCTTTTTTTTTTCCTGCTCTACTCGTTATTCTTTTAATCTTTTTCCACCTCATGCTCATGCTCACTTTCTATTTTTGTCTTTATGAGAAATATAATACATTTCACACAGCCCAAAACACTCCTATCTCACGTTGCACATCCATTTCTCCTGACCTCTGCACAATCACCTCCCCTTTGATCACCACCGCCAATCTACCTCGCCACCACCGATAACCGTCCTTCTCTCTCTCGCCAGCAGCGCTGCGCAATGCCTTCAACACCACACTCCATCTCCACTTTCGACCATCATCAAACCCTCCCATCAAACAAACCACTACTGGAGCCCAGCCGCCACAACCCGCTGTCCAGCACCCACAAACGAATCACCATTGCCAACTAGAAGTAGATCCAAACAATCCCACCGCCATCAACCAAACCCGCACGCCGTCAAGACAACCACAGCCCCCATCACTGATCGTAATCTTCACGCTGGCGAGAGAACCACAGTACCTCCCCTTTCACCACCACCAATCTACCTCGCCCAGCTTTGCTACAACCACCACTATCACCAAGCAGCAGCGCCGAACCCAGCTTTCCCTTTCGTCACCGATCCCCTTCTCACCAAACCCATCAGGCCAGCCACCACTCTCCTCGCCAGCGACCACAACCAACATCATCAACAGCAGCCCCAGTTATCATCCTCACCTACAGCACTACCGCCTGCCTATATCGGCCAGCCTCCCTTCGCTACAATAGTCCCTACCATCATCCTCACCACCAGCCTCCATAACCGAACGAACCAACCGATAGCCACCCTTCTCTCTCGCCAGCAGCGCTGCCTACTGCCTTCAACGCCAGCCTCCATCTCCACTTTCCACCACCACCAAACCCTCCCTTCAAGCCAACCACTACATTAACCCAGCCGCCACTACCCACTGCTCAGAACCCACATACAAACCACACCATCGCCAACCAGCAGCAGACCCAAACAATTGCATCGCCATTTTCATCCAAACCCCCATCACCACAGCCCCCCTCACTGATCTTAATCATCACGCCGGCAAGAAAACCACAGCCCCCATACTCCAAACCTCCACGCTACTCACATCTACACACATCGGCTGCCCTCTCTCTCGCCAAGCTAGCACCACGCGTCGTCCATCTCGTCACCGAACCACCACACTCCAAACACCCACAGCACCCCAAACTCACCAAAAATAGCACCACCTCCAACAACCAACGAAAGCAGCTGTAGTAACGAAAAAGAAGACAGCAGAACCAAAAGGCCCTGATCTCTCTCGTCAGTTGTTGGTGAATAACGCCACTATCACGGACAGGTAGAATAGAACGAGAAGGCCAGGTTCTGCTCATCACGCGCCACCAGTCATCGGCTTGTGGCTTCACGTGCCCCAGCTTCTGCACGCTTCAACTCTGTCCCAGCAGCTTCCTGAAGGTAAATTCTGATCTCGCCTTATCTATGACATTAATAAGTTCATGCATATTGTGCAATATTTGAAGTTGAAGGTTGGAGTCATGACGGAAGTATTCTGGGGGAGAATTTTATTTTATTACAAAAATAAATCATGATCACAATCCTGGTTGGAGTCATGTAACTGTTCTAATTTTTCTAATTGTCAAATGTACATGTGATCACTATCTTTCTTGAACTCTCACACCACTAACCTGACTTCGTGCTTTAATCCTCCTACTCATTTTCTCATCCCATTTGATTATAACTAGAAATGGAGGTAATGAGCAAAATACTCTCCGAGAGCGATGCAAAAAATAAACGAATGGAATTTCCGGCTAAGAGTTTCTCGGTCTTCCCCCTGCTTGATGGTCTCAACTCGGTGGAATTTGTGGCATTTGACATGCTAGAACAACAATGGAGACTTGAGGTCTCCTTCTGCAATGAAGGTAAGTATCCGAAACGTTGGCTAAAGGGCGAATGGGATGACTATGTTCGTCAGAAAGGGCTGGAGAAAGGAGATAAGGTTATCTTGACTATGCATGAGCAAGAGAATGGCGAAAGAATTTATCGTATCAGAGCTGAAAGAAAGCATTTCGGTTTCTGGTATTCAATGGATGATAAATCGAAGCATGAGGCTGGGTTCAACCCCAATGTTTAGTGTGACAGGCAGTCAGAAACTATCTTTTGGAGCAGTCCCAATTAGGTCAGAATGCAATATGTGTCTGTCTAGAAGAAGTGAAGTCCTAAATAGTCGTGAGAATAACTGTCCCTAGGGATTTGTTGCCTGCTGTTTGCGTGGGTGTTGTGTCCTTTGTCTTTTCCCTCTCTTTTTTTGTTCTTTTTCTTATTTTTTTGTTCCTTTTCTTTTCCCTCTTATTGTTATGCTTAGACATGTGCTTTGTGTCTGTTGAAGATGTTACCAGTTCCTACATCTCTGGTCAGGCTTGTTCTACTGCCTTTGTGGACATCCCCATGAAGGATGATTCTTGTATCTTCTAATTTTTATTTATAAGAAAAAAATCACTGCCCCCAACTCTTAGGGTCCGTTTATTCGGCATATATTTAATGATATTTTCTCATTGCTTATCAAAATTTATAAAAATAAAAATAAAATTAAGTAACATTTTATGTAACCCACAGTTATAGACTTAGGTTAAAATTCACGTGAATGTGATTTGATATAAAATCTAACTGGCTTTTGGCTTCTTATAAAAAAGAACAAGAAAAGGAGAGAAAAGAGAGTACAACCGAAGAGAGAGAGGAATAAACATCTCAAATGGAATAAAATCTAGCATTGACTTGGTCCACCATGATTCACAGGTTATGCTTCTTTGACAAGTGAAAGAGACATGCATGTCAATTACATGCCAAAGCAAATGAAATGTTCAGAACATTAATAAACAGATATGTTCTTTCTTTTTTCTCGCAGGTAAAGAACATCAATTTGATGTAAATTGTGAGTTTTGATGCATGTTTTACTGCGATGGAATTATTGAAATTAGATTGATGCCTTGTCAAAACTACTAATATCAAATTAGATAAATAAGTAATCATTAAAAGATCAGTAGTATATAAGTTGAATTAAACATAATTTCAGCTATTAAATTTAATAATACCATACAAACTTGAAAGTCTGGATGGCTAAATATTAACATGTCATAGGAAAGCTAAATCTGTCAGAAGAAGGTTCTCTTTAGCACAGCCATTCGTGGGCAAGATCCAGTACCAAAGAATAGAAATGGAAGAAGAAAGCAGATTGTGCGCATCCTTCGAGGTCTGGGATGTGGATTCTATTCATTGCCGTTCAAGTTTGCTTTAATTTGGAATTATTATATCAAAGTTTAGCTTAATGTCTTGGTCTCTTAGAGCTTCTCTTATAATTTTTAACAGTCTTCCAATGCTTATAAGAAACTGGAAAAAAAAACACCAAAATATTTTATACAAAGATGGAATTACAAGCTAAACAACTAATGGTAGCATATGCCCTTTTCATATAAAAGAAAAAACGGATATTAAAACACAAGAACCCACCGTATACTGGTAAATCAACACTATAAGCACAGGAACTAGTGATTGATGGTGCAAACAACTACAGAGGATACAAGGTGCAAAGCCACTAGGCTTTTTTTACTTAATACCAAGACTAAACACCAAGAAAGAAAGGGGAAACATTTCTAGAAGCATTTTTTTATTAGAAATTAACCACACATTTAGCTCACCTTAGGTATTTCCATCTCTATCTTGCAAACTCTTCAACCGGTATCCAGATGCGCATCGTCAGGTTTCTTTCAGCCGTGATATGATAACTCCTGACAGCATTTCCCTCCACATGCATTGTCAACTTAACTCTATCTCCTTTCTTCAACCCTTTCTCTCGAGCAAACCTCCTCCATTGGCCAGACATCCAAGGTTTCTTATATCTTCCCACGTTGCGAATGGAGACCTTGAATCCCCATCGCTGGCCTAGCGTGTCCACTGCAACAAAGTTGAAATAATTTTGACCAGCAGGGATGGGGAAGTTCTTTAGGCTTTTCTTCGGGAATTCCATTCGATTATTTGTTGCATCACTCTTGGACACTGATTTTTCCATTGCCACCGCCTCCATTTCTAGTAAATCAAAAGGGCTGAGAAAAGAAGATAAGAAGTGTATTTGCCTAATTATTTGGAATTTTTAAGCAGGGATAGTGGTAATGAAAGTAGAAGAGGGTTGTGGTCCATATATTTATACCACATTATTTCTTTGCTTTGCTCTGTTAATTTTGTTCTTCTTCTTCAATTGGGGATTCCACGTCATCCATGGTCGGGACGTGGGGATACACACTCAAGTAGATCAAGACAAGAGTTTCTGTCGAAGAAAATAGAAAAGAAGAAAAGGTGAGAATACAACATGATTAAACGGTCCTGTTCTTTTTCAATTGATTCCGATTCTAAGGCGTAGTTAATTTCTCCTCTTAGATAAAAAGTAATTATATAGTAATAGAGGCAAATTATCAAAATAAAATAATGTGTCCGGAAAAATTAATATTACCATCAAAACTTATTTATCTGACCTCTACAATTCTTTTTTAGGATAACAATACAGTTATATTACAATTAAAATTAGGGACAACCTCACCAAAGTCATCAATCCCCAATCTATAACCCCTTTCTCGATTGGATACTTTTTAGCAACTGTCTCTAAAAAGCTTTAATTCAATCCTTCTCATCAACAAATATGGTTAATATATTTTAAGGGCAAAAGGCGCCGACAATTTTAAGGGTAATATTCAGTGAACCTCGAAAAAGGGTAAGGTTGGAAGCAACTTCAGCACAAATTATTATAAAAAAAACAAGAACAAATTATTATAAAAAAATAAGATTTTGTGCTAAAGCAGCCAAGTCAACAGATTTATGATTTCAAGTTGGAAACTATAACATTTCAACCTTTGATCTTTTAAGAAATAAATTTATGATCTTTTTTCTCAACTTGGAAACTATCTTTTTCTTCTTCTTCTTAACACCACTTGGACTGAGAGTTCTGGCACCATGCATGCTACTGTACGGCTAAGAAACTGCACAAGATTCATCACAATTGTGTCTGGGAATAAAAGATATAAATTAATCATAAATAAATAAACAATTACAATTAATTTAATTCAGAAGTGGAACTAACTGCTTTCATTTAGAGGCTGTTTAGTAATGAGATTGTGTCTATGTTTTAAATAAAACACAGATGTAACACATTTAATAAAAAAAAAATAATTTATTATTCATAGGTCCTATAGTATTTTTGTGTCTGAAATGCAGAGGAAAAAAAAGCAAGCAAATGCTGCTTCCTGCTCCATTGTTCTGGTCGGACCGGTTCCGATTCAAAACTTAAAATATATTAAACCAGATCCGACCCAGTAAAATAAAAAATAAAATTATTTTTTATTTTTTAATTGTGTTTTATTCGAAAAACTAGTGTTTAACATTATTCAATGACACTACATAAATTAGACAGAGATTGCTTGATGATGTAGCTTTTACAGAATTTGATCGCAATCCCAATTTTATTCTTGATTATATTTTACCAGATGTTTTTGCGCGCTTAAAAAACCAAAAAAATTATAGTCCTTGTCGGATGTATTTCATACGTGATGGAATTGTAGATAATTTAATGGAACAATAAAAAATATTTTATATAAAGTATTATTTATTTTATGATATAATAACAATAGTTAAATCTACAATATTTAAATTAAAAATCATCAATATTAATATATTTTTTAAAATTATTTTATAGCCTCAATTTCAAAAGTATTATTAACCAAACACATCAAACTACTTTTTATTCAACCTCAATTTCAACCACAGTTTTAACCAAACATATATTTTTTCAAATCAACCTCAATTAAAAGTACTTTTTATAAAATAAATTTTTTTCAAACCACAATCACAACAACAACCGTAATACCAAACACACCCGTGCTGCGTGTCAACATAAAAAAACATTTAAGTGCAAAAAAAAATATCTAGACTTTGGTAACATATCTTCTAAAAAAATAATTCTAACCATGAATTGATATTTTTATTTAATATTAAGATGGAAACAAACTGGATCTACCTGGGTTAAACTAATTTGGTAGGAAATACTCGCGGGGATAATCTTGGAAAAAATAAATTGGTAAAATAGGTGACGGCTTTGAAATTTATTTGAAAACTTCATTTTAGACGCTCCCAATCTTTTTTAACTATTAAATAACTGGTCCCTTTAATTTTTAAAAATTTAATTTTAGTATTAAACTTCATTTTCTTCACGTTTCAGTCTTTTTTAGGTGGGAGGAAAGAGAGGGGCTCGTCAGATTCTAGCATAAAGAGATAAAGTTATTGTTAACGATTATTTCGACCACCAAAATGATCGATTTTGTGTCAAATAGTTTTATATAATAAGGGGAGTTCAAATTAGTTTTTTTTTTTAACTTTAAAAGTGCCTAAAATAAGAGATCCGAGCTTAGGGAGATTTTTGTTTTCGGGTTGATTTTGGATTTTAAGGTAGTGTTTTGTGTTTTTAGAGTTTATAAATTGATTTAACAAGGTTTCTTTGGTGTTTTCTAGGTATTTTAAGTAAACAAAGAGTTGAAAATAGGTTTTAAATGGCAAAAATAGGAACCTTTCTAGCCACCACAGTGACTGAAATCTAGGAAATTCTAGATGACGCCTAGTTTAGTTTTTTTGGCAAAACATTAGGGTGGATGACCCCATTAACTAAAAATAAATAATAATTAAGGGCCCATATGCGTGGGCCAAACCTTATAGGCTCACACGCTAGCCCTTTCACGATTTGCCACACGTTTGACTTGGCTTACCAGACCTAATAGTGCCTGACCTCATTCTTTTTTTTTAATTTTGTTTTCTTTAATTAACACCTTTTTTATGTCTTTTTTAAAAAATAATTTTTAAGTTTGTATTTTATTTAATACCCCTTCTCTTTAATTTTTTTTCTCTTATTTAGTCTTTTTTAAATAGAGATTATTATTATTTTAATTATATTGGATGTGTTTAATTTTTGAAGAGATTAGTATGATTCATCTATGATTTTATATATATATATATATATATATATATATATATATATATTAAATTTATTTTTTAAAATAAAAAAATATTTTAATTTGTGCAGCCTTGCATAATATTTTTTTCCTTTTATTTTATTCAATAAATTTTATATGTGTATCGATTTTTATTACAAATTAATTTTAATAAAAAAATTCACCAAACACAATCGGGTAAATGACCCCTGTTACGATATTAAATACCTTCATCTATATTTTTCTTTTAATTTTTCAATTATTTATTTATTTATTGTTAATGACTTTTTTTTTCATTTCATTACACAATGATTATTTTTTTATTTAATTATATGCATGCACAAGTTATTTTATTTATATCCAGGAATTTTTTTTATGTGAAAAAACACTTTGAAAAATTCTACATGTTCAGTTTTTTTCTTTTACCATGTATTGATGTTTTCAATTTGATTCTTATTCTATTAATTTTTTTTTACTTTTTTATAAGATTTTTATTGTTTTTAATTTCACCCCCCAATCCAAATTTATAGTGTATTGTTTTGTTTTTCATTGTGATCCTCATTCTTTTGATTTTTATTTCTTTTGTTATTTTTTTTTTATTCTTATCACTTTAACTCTCATATTGAAAATTTGTTGTTGCCTTTTAATTTATTTCTTATTTTGATTTTAACTGTCATTCTTTTAATTGGTTTTTATTTTTGGATTTTTTATGTATTTTTTTATTTCATCCTTCAACATTTTATTTTCTAGGCTATGCTTCATGATGTTTTCATGTATAATGCTTCCGATTTGATGACTTGGATCACGGGTTTGAAAAATTAACAGGGGTTGATATTTTTTTTCTTATTTTTTTCTGAAATAATCATTCGATATTTTTTCTTAAAAAAATACTTGGTTTTGCATGTTAACCCAACTTTGTATGAAACAATATTTTAAAAAAATATATTTGTTATTATTGCTTGATGTTTTATAAAAAATAGCAAAATAACTTAGAACACCAAACAAACTTTTACTTTTAATCTTGATCATGAGTATACAAATAATTAATTAATTGATTCGTTCATCAAATAAATTGAAAAGAGAAACATTGGTCAAATAAAATGTTTTAGGTTTTTAACCATCTAATTAATTATTAGGCTACAAATTTAGCTAAATTAGGCTTTTAATCCACAATTTGTGTTTACACATTCTCTATTCTTCTCACACTTTCTCCACCAAACTAAAAGAATTCGGTGCCCATTTCAAATAACGCCATCAAGTAAATAAAAGCAACCGGGCATACAAGCTAAAGAGCCATTAATTTCTAGCCATAGAAGTCTCAGTCATTTCTTTTGAGATCATAAGAAGCTAGTCAAAGACCGTAAAAATCAGGTCAAACCAGACTACGCTATATAATTTCTAGACTCAACACGCACTCCCTAACGTTCACATTATTTTTTATGTAGCAAAGTAGTACGAATGGAGTTGGTGTGATATCATTTTCGAACTTTCGGTGATTAACAGACCACATCGTATTGATCCAGCAAAGCTTCTCGTTGGCTTGGCAACGTCTAGAAGGACCCACCCTTTATTTATTAATTCTTGAAATATAATATCTTTAAATGGACCTTTACAATGAATTTGAATCATGTCCATCTTGTTTTTCTAATTAATTAAATTGAAATTTTTTAGCATAAGATTTTTTTTAATTAATATGAGTGTTTGGATCAGCTTGCGCGTGCCTTAACTAATCTCACAGATCCTAAAGTTAACAATTATGTAAGCCTCCAATGGCCTTAAGTCTGTGAAACTCGAACTAATATCTTTTAGGGGGCAAATTCAAGACCTGATCAATTGAGCTATATCCCTCCAGGTTTTTTAGCATAAGATTATTGTGAGTATATTTGAGTTCCAATTTCAAAAAAAAAATTTGTTAACTTTAAATAATATCTTAATCTTTTGATTTGAGATAATTATTTAAGTGTATTGAAAAAAATTCATAGAAGAAAATTTAATCTCAATTGACTGCACCTATTGCAATCCAAATAATTTTTTTTATGTTCATAACTATTTCTTGGAGAATTTTTATTTTTAATTCAATTCTATTTGTCTTTGGATTTTGTTCTATAAAATTAATTGTTAAAGGAAAAAATTCATAATCAAAATATGTTGCAGATATTTTTGAGCGGGTTAGACTTACTGATAACAAGATTGTAGATATTCTCGTTGAAGTTAACGCAATGTATTCTTCTTCTGATGGTTTGCCTTTGACATATCCTACTTTATATCGTACTATTGTTGGGAGCTTGGTATATCTCACCATTACTCGTCCAGGTATTGCATATGTTGTTCATGTTGTTAATCAGTTTGTTGCTTCTCCTACTACTGTTCACTGGGCAGCTATTCTTCGTATTTTACGATATCTTCGGGGTACAGTCTTTCAGAGTCTCTTACTTTTATCCATCTTTTTCTTGGAGTTGCGTGTATACTCTGATGTTGATCATGTCAGTGATCCCACAAATCGCAAATCGGTTACTGGTTTCTGTATCTTTTTAGGTGATTCTCTTATCTCTTGAAAGAGCAAGAAACAATCTATTGTTTCTCAATCCTCAACCGAAGCAGAATATCGTGCTATGACATCTACTACTAAAAAGATTATTTGGTTAGGCTGGTTACTTGCGGATATGAGAGTTTCACTTTCTCATCCTACTCTTCTGTATTGTGATAACCAAAGTTCTATTCAAATTGCTCACAATTCAGTTTTTCATGAACGAACTAAACACATTGAAATTGATTGTCATCTTACTCATCATCATCTCAAGCATGACACAATTACTTTGCCTTTTGTTTTCTTCTTCCTTGCAGATTTCTTTACCAAGTCACATTTCATTTCTCGTTTTTGTTTTTTAATTGACAAACTCTCGATGCTTGTAGCTACCACATCGTGAGTTTGAGGAGGGATTTTAATAATATATTTATCTTGTTTTATTTATTAAGGGTAGAATAGTATTTTTAGCTTAATCTATATATAAGCTCTTTGTATTTAGGTTAAGGTAAGAACTTTAATACAAATCAATTAAGAAGAATTCTGGCCTCCTTTTCTTTTATATTCGTATTTATATTTGTATTAATTGAATTATTTTAACAGAAAGTATTGTTATTAAATTTGGTTTGATTTGACAAATTGATTAAGTAACATTCTGACTCAAAGTATAGCCCAGCTCAAGTCAGGTTTATTTAAGAACTGTTTTGAATATTAACCTTTTTAAATTTAACTAGCTGATAGATCAATCCATTGATAGTGAAACTCAAATGAAATCTGAATGAATGTTTTTATTTTAATTTTTTAAATATTATTTTAGAATTAATTCATATTATCGGAATCCAATCCAATCCAAACTCTCAATTAGTTCAGGTACCGAACCGGGAATGAAAAATGTGGACGTGGAAAAAATAGCATATGGCATATAGAATGCATAATTGATGGGATTTGTTTCATCAAAACTACAAATTACACTTGCGATGATTTGTTCTTTTCTTTGTGGTGTGAAAAAGAAATGATCATTAGAGAAAAAATCTAAATGCTAACACTGAGCCTAGTTGAACATGCTTCGTATTAGTAAAAGATCCTAAGATCTTTTTTAAATAATCTCATTTTATAGTTTTTAAAACAAGTTTAGGTAAATTTTATTGACCAAGATCATTTTTGGAGTTGACCCGGATTTGGTTTTATATCTAATGAAAAGATTAAATCGCAAAGATATTAAAATATTATGTTAATAATGTAATAATGAGTTAAATAATGAATGTATTAAGGCTATGTTTGTTGCTTGAAAAGTGGTTTTTCGAAAAGCATTTTTTAAATTTTCCTGTGTTTGTTTGCTATGAGAAAAGTTGATCAACGAAAAACACTTTCCAGTCAAAGAAAAATCTGGATTGGTTTCCAGAAAAGTATTTTCCTGAAAAATTTGGACGGAAAACACTTTTTGAAAGTTGTGAAAAATTTAGAAATGTCATATTATTTGCTGATTATATCAAATTTGGTCCTCAAACTTTTGATTGCTATATATATTTTGTTTTGAATATTTATTTTTCAATTTCATCTCTTAAAATTTAATTTTTATATTAACTTTGGTCCTCATTTTTATAATTGTTATTTGCTTTTTCCTTATCATTTTTTTATTGAAATGTTTTATCTATCAAATTTGGTCCTCATTCTTTTGATTATTATTATTTTATTTGAAATAATTTATGAAATGTTAATTATTATTATTTTAATTTCTTTATTTTTTTATTTTTTAGATTTGATCTCTATTATTTTGATTATTATTTATTTTATTTGAGATAATTTATGAAATTATATTTTTTTTAAAATTTCATTCTCATTCAACTTTTAAATTTGTAAAATTTGTTCTTCATTATTTTAATAAACTTGAGAAAAATAAAACATTAATAAGTTATTTTCCAGCTCATTTTCCATGATATAACAAAATACTGGAAAATATTTTTCAATTTATTTTCTATTATACTACCAAACATCAGAAAATAATTTATTTTTTTAAAATTTATTTTTTAAAAATTTAATTTTTCAAAAAAAATACTTTCCAGCAAATAAATAAAATAAAAATAAAGTTTTGTTTTTAGTCCTCAAGCAAATAGGATACTCACAGGAAGCGTGCAGCTTTGCGAATGCAAATACGCTTTCTTTGTGAAGGATTTTCCAAATTGCCAACGATTTAATTATTTCCTTAATTTCGCATTAAAAATGATTGGAAGGTGAAATCCTGCATGATCAAACGTCAGATTATGAAATCATGCATAAAACGTCAGATTATGAAATCAGCTGACGTACCTTCTGTCTCCCTTGAGTGGTGGCTGAAATAAGATAACAAAAACTGCTTCAATGATTCTTTTAATTTTTCAACATGCTGCTGCCACTACTCTTTTGCTTCAGCAGTTCCCGGCTGGCCTGACATTATTGACTTGATTGTTTCTCGGAGATTTTATCTCAATTTTATTTACTTAATTCTGCTCTTTTACATTTCTTGGTTCTTGGGTATTTTCATAAAATAATTTTAAAAAATAATAATTACTGTCATGCCAAATATTATCTAAATCTGCATTTGATGCTCGGAAACATTTTTCGCTTGAAAGTGGTCGCGTCAATTTCGAAATTGCTTGCTCTATGTAATTTCATGAGAAGATCCCTGGCTGTAGTTTGGATTCTCCATTAAAATCTTTATGATATGCATAAAATCAATTCTTTTGATGAACTAGATTTAGCAGCAGAAAATCATTTCTTTTTGTACCAGAAAAATATGAGAAATTGGCAGGAAGCTATTAACCTTTCTTTTCATACGGTTCCTAAGAAACGCCCTCTCATCCTACGGTTCTAAGGCCATCCACTGAATCCTTCTAAGCCACTTCAAATCCCAGTGATTCTTGTGAAGACAGTTTACATGAAGCAACAATAGACCTTCACTAATTAATCGTGAGCATCCTACGTGTATAAATTGAAATAAGGCGTTATATAGCTTATAAAAAACGGCGCACACACTTCATATCCTCATCTGCATTAGTGAAGGGTCAGCAACTACACCGCGAGCCTCGACACCTTCGTAGTTGTTCTCATTCCAGTAGCATCCACAATTATACGAACTTAGCAATAGCATCAAGTTCTCCTTTCCTCTGCACCAACTCCAGACCAAGAGCAACACCATTCATCAATAGTTGCATATATCCTTTCCATTACTCTAGAAGTTTCTCTACAGCAGCAATGGTCGTGGAAGGCAATAGCTCTAGCAGAAGCAGCATCCACCAACAACTTCCAGCACAACAAACTCGAAGTCCAGCAGTAGGAACCACCACACTCAATGGCAGCAGAGCCATTCACAGCCTCCACCGTGATCCTCCAATTCCAGCACTTCGTCTTCTCCTATTCCAGCTAAACACAACAACGGCAGCAGCTCCAAGACCAGCAACGACGACAGCTCCAGCAACTACAAGCATCTCCACCGTGAGACGTCATCCTCACTACAGGGTCACCGGCTAAGCAAAACCTCTCGGCCAGGTAATCTTCCTCTCCCTTCCCTATCATGTGTTAATTATTTACTTGCATGCACAACGTGAATTAAAGAATTAACATGCTCATTGAGCCTAACCAGTGAACATGTAATACTGGGGTTGAACCATTTCAGCCCAGCCCATATATCTGGGCTGGTCTAGCCCACATATATATGTGTGTCTGTATATAAAAAAAAAAACAGAAGATGCTGTTAGGCCTTCAAATAGCACAACTTAACAGGTTTGGAATTGGGTTTCTACTAGCTCAACCCTTAAGATAATCTCGTTTCTTTTTTTTTAGTTTTATACTTGATTTTATTTTAATATCTAGCTAAATAAATTTTAAAAAAAAAAATTAAAAAATTCCAAAAAATTTAGGGAATATTTTTAAATTTATTTATGGGACCACATATATTATTTCCAATCATTTTACTTAATATCATGGTTATAAATTTATATTATAAGATATTGACCTAATATTAAAAATACCTAATTTTTACCAAAATTTCAAAAATTCCAAAAACTTCTAAAAGATTTCTTATTTTAAAAATACAAAAAATATATTTTTATTTTGTATGCATACGGTCAAGTATCTAAAAAATACAAAAAAATCATATCTCATTAAAAAAATAAAATGTATGGTATGTTTTATTTTTTAGTATGCATTTTGGATTTAGTAGTCAGTTTACTGAATCTATGAGAATTTAACCAATATTTCAATAACTTGTATAATTTTAATTCATGATAATTAATGGTCAATATTCTAGTATAAAAATTGGATCTACAAGTAGGTTGGTATTTAAATATTAGGAGTTGACCAAAAACTTTTCATCAATTTTAATTGAGATTATTTTTCACCACAACATTTAAGTTGTAGAAAACCCTTTCACCTTTCAAAATAGGTAAAACTTGTTATGGTATCTGTCGCACGTGTGCGGCGTCGCGGCGAAAACATCCACCCTCAAAATCAAGTATCTAATGTGTGGCAAATGTGTGGAGACAAGGAATTCTCGGCTTTTATTAGTGAAAAAATGGAATGGGAGTCGCCACCTAGTATTTTGGTCACTAGGAACCCTAACTGGTCTCAGAGATCGGGTACGGGGACTGGTTGCGTAAAGGGAAGGTATTAGCACCCCAAATACGCCCTACCTAAGATAAGCTGCATTGTTTTATTGTCTGATAAAATCTAAGGTCTTGTCGTGTTTTCTAGTTGTCGGTCCGTCTATGGCTTAAGAAAAGTCCTCTTCAGTAAAGAGATTCTTTTTCTAATTGGGTAAAACCTAACCGTTCTAGCATCAACAAAAGAATTTAATATCCGGAATACGTCTTACTTATAAGGTCGTAACCTCAGATATTAAAATAATTTTTTTGTAATTTTTGAAATATTGGCCAGTTCTCGTGACTTTAATAAACTGGTTATTAAAGCCAAAATGCATGCCAAAACTTTTTTTTTTTATGAAGATACAATATGATTTTTTTTATTATATATTTTTTTAGAGAGACTTGGCCGTATGCAGGAAAACAAAATATTTTTTTTTATGTTTTGACAAAAACCAGGTATTTCAATACCGGATTTGTATCTTTACAGTATAAAAATACAAAACCCATATTGATCAAAATGCAGTAAAATATTTGCGGATAATCACAGATTTTTTTGAAATAATTTTTGAAGATTTTTTTTCGGACTGGACCCAGCTCGGTCCATATAGATGGGCTGGACCCAGCAAGCCGGGCTTGGGCACCCGGCTGGGCAGATAAGAGGCAAGCGTGAGCTTCCTCACGCGTGCATCCTCAACTACTGTTCAAGTGAATTATAATTCACTTGAACAGTAAAACATAACAAATGAAAAAAACAAGTGTGTGCAAATGGCAGAAAAAATGCAACGTAAAGAGAAATGTGTGAAGCCTACCTGGTAACTGCAACAGACGAAGATGATGGCGATGAAACTGCTGCGCAGGATCAGTGGTGATTGGTTCTGGGGACGATGAAGACGATCAACGCTGGGTCTTTTTATCTTCTGTTTTTTTTCTGGTAACTGCAACAGACGAAGACGATGGCGATGAAACTGCTGCGCAGGATCGGTGGTGACTGGTTCTGGAGACGATGAAGACGATCAACGCTGGGTCTTTTTTCTTCTGGTTTTTCTCTGCCTTTTTTTTTTAAAATGATGAAGCCCTGTGTTCTCCTCCTCTCCGTCTTTCCCTTCCCTTTTCTTTCTGTTTTTCTCTCCTGTATTCCCCTCTCAGCGGTTCTTAGTGTGGCAGCTGGGATGAAAAAGATAATGAGCTGATGATGGCGTTGGCAATGCTAGTGCGGTTGTCATGGAGAATGGCAGCGGTTCTTGGTGTGGCTGTTGGGGATGACGAAGATGATGAGCTGACGATGGCGTTGGCAGTGCTGGTACGGTTGTGATGGAGAATGGCAGCGGTTCTTCCCCTGTTTTAAAACAAGCTCCTCCCTGTTTTTATATCTTTCCCGTCTTCTTCTTCTCTGTTACTTTCTGTGTATTTTTTTTAAATCTTTTTCCCTCCCTCTGTTTTCCTTATGCTCTCTCTCGTTTCCCCTGTCTCGTTCTTTTTTCTCTCCTCTCCCCCTTCTCCCTTTGTTCTCTTTTTCCTTCTGTCGTTCTCTCTCCCAGTGTTTCTGCCCCCTTGTTTTCTCCTCAGTACTGTCTCCTCTCTTCCTCTTTTTTAGTCTCGTCCTTTTTCTCTCTTTTTATAGCCAAAACTGCATGCGTTTTTTTTTATATATAATGAAAACGTTCAGGATCATTATTGCAGTGGTAACGGTAGAGAGATAGTAGCTGTGAAACGTTCCCCATAATCAGCAGCATTTGTTGCTGAAACGGTTCTTTTTTGCTGAATCGGTGAAGAAGACAATGAATAGTGCCTCTGAAACGGCACCGTTTTGCCACTTTAAATGATATTTCTGATTTGGTCCTTGGATATTTTTACAATCTTGTAATCAAGCCCCCCCGGAAAAGTTGTAATTGGATCCCTTGATTGTAGCGTCTTTTCCGGTTTGGTCCTTGGTTTTGGATTGTTTCAATTAAGTCCCTAATTGGCCAACAAACTTCAATAATTATGCAATTAAGCCCCTGATTTGATCAAATCAACTCTACCAAATTATAATTGGACCCCAGAACTTTAATTTCTTCCAATAAAAGCCTAACTTGACTTAAAAATCAATTTTTCTTACAATCCAACCCTTCATAAATTCAATTAAACCTTAGATAAAATTTAATTGAGTCCATAAACATCTAATTTTAGACTTTTCTTTCCTCAACTTGAATTTTCTTTGTCAACAGGGCTCTCATCTGTCAAAAAATATACGGTGAAATTTTAACCTTTTGCATTTTTGAACTTCTTTAACCAATTTTGGCATTTTTTCGGCATTCCAGCATCCTTTTCTCGCTCCTATTATTTTTTGGATTTCTTTTGAATATTTTTTTTTTGATATTTTTTTGTATATTTTTTTTATGGGAACCTAAAAATGGGTAACAACAGTATCTATATAGATTCTTCCTCTAAAAATCTATTTGGACACACAAGTCCATAATAAATTAAAAAAACTAAATTTATTAATTAGAAACCTATCAAAATCTTTAAATTATATTCAAACTACAGTTTATCTTAAAATTAGTGTTTTAACAAATTTATGATAAAATTAGTATACTTTTCTAGCCAACCAAAACTAAATAATTATATGCACGCTTCCACGACCCCTAATGCTATGAACCCACGCGCGACAATCATGTCCATGGCTTTCATGAGATAGAGTGTATTGAGACTAGAAATAGTGAAAAGCGAAGAAAAATATGTGCCATCACTGGTCCAAGTCTAAAGCATGCATCAAAAACAATGTAGAAAGAAATTCTGTTGGTGCCCCCAAATTCAATATCCGTATAAGCCGAACATGCTTAAACATTTCAAAACCTGAAGACAAATAACTGTTCGTTCTATTTGGCAATTCTTGCATCATCACGCACGTATATGACTGCTTACGCTCTGTTTCATCTTTTGATCCTTTCGGCCAGTAAGCAAAGCGGGGCCAGGAACTATAAAGATAAAAGAGGGCACCGAAATTAGATCTTCCCGTGCATCGATATTTTTCCTGCGGATGCAGTGCACGAGGGAGATGCAGTGCTGTGTCATTAAGAAATAATTGGTGTAGAGGAATCCAAGAAAAGCAATGGTTTTTATTGGATATTTTGTGCTTTACCCCAATCCCAATTTATTTGTGTAACAATTGTAGTTTCTTTGTGCATCTATGCATCTATTGTGGTAATTAATTCATCATTCGAATTCATATTTTCAACCATTGCTATCGAAATCAGCTAGCAGGAAAAGGCAACAGAGATAAAAGTTAGCTCCTCCATCACCCACAAATTCCTTTCCAAAACCGTATTTAGATGATATCACTATTCCCATCATTATTATTAAACAATATATGAAATTTTTATCGAGATAATAAATTTTTTTTTTTTATCTATGTCAATAAATCAGGATAAGATATATAACGTTCAAATTATAGCTGGTTCATAGCCCATGTACTGAAATTCAGACGGCTTCAAGTCCTCCAGAATACTGCTGCTCCTCCAAATTGAATTGATAATCAAGGGGGTGTGTGCTGTCAGTCCCTTGCCCTCCTCCAGCTGCTGCTTCAAGGCCTTTTTTTACCTCATCGGTAAAGAATTTCCTCCCCCCCCCCCGAGTTCAAGCATCACCAATCAAGCTTTGCTGCTCTTTAAGGAATTAATTAAAACCATCCAATTAAGAGGACCAGCTGCAGGACCGGTACTCGATAAATTTGGAGATGATTGACACAAACCATTGGATCAATATGGATGCTGTTTTTTTTTTTTGGGTTTTTTATAAGGGAATGATAGTTTCAAAGACACGAGACACTGAGGCTAGCATAACAAGAAAGTCAAGGACTCGGCATGCTTCCCAAAGCTACAGAGGAAATGAAGAAAGAAGGTCTAAACTTTCGAGAAAGCTTCTTCTAATTTTGCAGAGAGGATTGCATCAAAAAAGCCATAATTAGAATACACCACAAATTAACACACACACACAAAAAAAAAAAACATAGATAGAGATTTGAGACGGGTAGCAGCAACCTCTAGCTAGAACTTGTATTATCACAACATAATAAAAAGACTAAAACAGGAGGCAGGATCCACATCATCACCAGAACCAACATTGCACCAACTGAGCCTCATAATTCACATTGATAAATTAAGTATTGCAACATGACAATGGAATGATGAAGATAACAAGTCAGTTGATGCTGAAACCATATATGCAGATTACCTTTAAAGTCACAAGCAGTGATGGACCAGCGTAGGGCTTAAACCAACAGCTCAGAAACGAAATCCATTAGCTACAAAAGTAGAATATTCAACAAGAGGCAGGGCTTTCATTTACCCATACATACCAGCAGGTTTCTCAAGCATTTTGAATGAACAAAACTCCCTTCATAAGAAAAGGCAACAATATCTGATGCATGTTTGCAACTTGGAGAGGCCCAAATCACATAATCATTAGGCCCTACGTACAGTGTAGAAGCACAGGCACCTTTCTATTACTCTTAACCTCAGCATCGCTTGGCCCTTTCGGGACAGTAATTGTAACCTTCCATCACATGGGCTAAGCTGGTCATGTTCTTCCTGCAAAGGTACCCTTAGAAATCTCACTTGGCCTACAATCTAACCTTGAAAATAGTAAGACAGATAATTGACAGGGTACAGCGAAAGAGATTAGGGTTTCACAAATTCTTAAATTATTGTTAAAATGCAAAGAGAATTTGCATTTGATAGATTCTAAATATCAATAATCCTCATACCAATAGAATAGAAAAGAAAGCTGTTTGGATAATAAATTAAACTAAATTGGAGAATTAAAAGTTTTAAAATAAGAAATTTCTGAAACAACATTTTTCAAACTTAATTTAAGCATAAAAACGATCTGGTTATTGGAACTTGGACTTATCTATATGGTACTAGACAGTTTCAGGTAAAAATTTTATGTCATCAATATCACTCCATTGACAAACGCCGAAGAAGCTCCTGCTCCAGCTTGCAAGGAGCATTCCCAGGTCTTCTCCACATCTTATCAGACCCAAAGCAGTAAACCTCCACCTCCATTGGTCTATATTCATGAACGCGAGACATCCTACCAAAACGTATTGTGCAAAGCCAAGATTTGCACACGCATCTACAAATCGAGAAGAGTCTTGACAGAGAGCCTCAACATGTCAGCAACAATGTTGTTAGGAAGCCGGTAGAAACATGAACCTCCATCGAAAGTTACTTCCTCAGTTAACAGATTTTTTTCCCATTTTTTTAGGGTATTGGAGTTTTGTGAAAGATCTAGGATTTGATTTGTTTTTCTCTTGTTTTTCATAGTCAAATTACTTGTTTGCGAATATGCAGCTAACATTACAATTACAAATTACAAATTACACAAAAACAAAAACAGAAGGCTGGTTTACTATTCGAATCTACAATGCCCAGATTTTTATTTTATTTTTATCCACAAACTTTTTTTTTTCAATTGTATTCTCATATGACCAAATTAATGTGATATAATTCAAAATTATAATAAAAAAAATTCAAACATAAAAAATCAAAGTAAAAAACTCGGAATAACCAAGTGGCCAATTACAAATTGGCTCGACAAAATTTATTTTAATTCATCTATTTTCCTTTGAATTCATTTTTTGATCCTTTTGATGTTTGACATTTTTGTTTTTTTCCTTGCCTAAAACTTCATACTTTTTTTTTAGTATGCGAGTTTAAGAAATAAAAGACAAAGTTGTTAGAAAACAAAAGAAGAGAGTGTAAGTTATTAGTTAGCCTGATTCTGACAACAACAAAAAAAATCTTTGTGTCAATACATTCTTTTTTGTTAGAGAATAATATAAATTATATCTGGGGACCTTATCTAACAAGTTAAGCTATTGGGTGAGATGATTCCTTTGACATGGTATCAGAGCTTTGATAATCAAGCGATTACGAGTTCGAATCTTATCATTCTTATTTATTTGATAAAAATTAAACACAAGGTAATGTTGATCTGTGCAAGTTTCAAGCCCAAAGAGTTTTTACTTGTGAGGGATGTTAAAGAATAATATAAATCATATCTTGAGACCTTACCTAACAGTTTAAGATATTGGGTGAGATGGTTCCTTTAACACTTTCAATAAGAGAAGTTTCATTGAAGTGTTTATTTACCTCTATTTTTCTAGAAAAAACGATTGAGGTTTAGAAAGTTTTTTTTTATTTGGGTTTATTTTTTTAAATGATTTGTTTTGTCAATTTAAGGCAAAAATAAGTTTATTGAGGTCTTGAGGGCATTTCATAGATATTTTCAAGTAAAAAATAGTTGAAATGGGTTGAATTAGAGATGATCGGGGTTGAACTAGAGATGGTTAGAAACCTGACTTTCCGATCACCTAAGATGGTCTATACAGTGTTTATTTAATAAGTCAGAAACTTGACTTTTTGACCGCATGAGATAGTCAGAATTGAACTAAAGATGACACTTCATCTACTAGTATAGATGACGCTTTTCCTGATACTTTTCTTTTTTAAAAAAAAGTTGGTAAATGTGTTGATTGTTATTGCAGGTTGTCTATCCATCTATTTTGGTATAGAAGCAAGCCCATTGGGTCTAGACTTGTGGGCTTTTTTTAAGGCCCTTATTTATTTATTAAATTTCATTTAAATAAAACAACTAAAATTATTTTCTATGATATTAGAAGGTGTTTTTTTGTTATGCCCTTTAGGATTTTTTATAATTGTTTTCTTAAAGCTTAATCATAATTGAATAAATAACATTATATTTGATATATTATTTCATTAGATATCAATCAATTTAACATTTATTTTAGAATGAGATTCTAGCCTCTCTTTTTTTTTAATGATGTTAGAATTCATTTCATTAATTATTCTATATGAACCTTTCATGCTTTTAATTTCTATTTTATGCTTATACTCGAGAGTATTTTATGAAAAAATTTATTGTCTATCATGTGAATACCTTTTTTATATATAATATTAGAACTAATTAAAAAAATAGTTTCTAAAAAGTTTTTTCATTACATAGAGTCGAAAATATATCATTTATGTTATTATAAGCTATCATTTAAAAAACAATTATTTTAATTCAGTAAAATTCAAAAATAAAAAGAAGAGAATTAATTAGATAATTGGGTTTTAACTGAAAGAAATTTTTTTAATCTGTATTTAAAATCATTTATATTTGTTGTATTGATTCTAATTGCTTACAATTTTTATTAGATTAAAAACGCATGAAAAAAAATATTTTTTTTGTTTGAAAGAAATATGTTAATAAGAAAAGAAAGAATTATACTAGAAATTGTTTTCAATGGAGTTGAAATAATTACTTTTTTAATATTTATTGGTATATATAATTTTCAATTTATTTTTATTAAATACATATATTATTTTTTTAATTTGCAATTAATTTTTTTTAATTGCATAAAAGGCTTTACCAATATGATTGTATTTTTTTATGCATAAATAACAAAATTTAGATTCAATCCATGGTCCGTGTTTGCTTTTGAGTTTCAAATAAATATTAAATATACTAAATATAGACGCACTTACTTTTAAATTAAGGACTCTAATATTGATGAAGGCAGATTACTTGAATTTGTTTACACTACTTTCCATAATAGAACTGATCATTTAGTAGTTACTCCTAATTGCTTATTAAAAGATTTTTCCAACATTCTTAATGCAAACTTTGAGTTGGTTAACTCAATGCCTTATAGTGCATTATAGTGCATGCAACTCTCCCCTCTATGCCTTCGAGGTTTGCATTAAGAATGTTGCATTACTTGAATTATTTCTATTAAAAGAAATAAAATACAACTAGTTAACTTTGATCATTATATTTTATTTCTTAGCTAAGCAACATGCATGCATGTAGTTGATCTATTTCGTTTGTTGAACAACATCACCAATCATTCCATCATAGTGCATGCATGCAACTCTCCCCTCTATGCCTTCGAGGTAAAAGCATATCTTTATTCTCACTTTCAAGAATCAAGTAATATTTTTTCTTAAAAGTCAATGATCATATATATATATATATATATATATATATATATATATATATATAGGGGCGGAAGCAGGGGGGCAAGCAGGGGCCGGGCCCCCCTGCAATCCTCTTTTTTTTCTTTTTTTTCTTTTTTTCTGTAATGGATAATTAGGTAATTAAATAGGAGAAAATGTTATATTTTTTATTTTAAAAAGGTGGCTCTCCTAAATTAAGTGTGATTTTATTTTTGATTTTCTTTGAATTTACTCTTGACCTACATGGAAAAGAAAAAAAATATAAAGGCATTATTTTGTGAAATAAAAAACAGAGCCACCAATTTACTCTAATATCCTGCAGCCAATCAAAAACATAAATCACGAACAAAATTTTTCTACAAAAAAATTGAAGCAGAGCTACTAATTAATTTATGTTTTATCAAACAAAATAAGGTAACTTAAATTTAAAATATATTTTTGTTTTGTTTTGAGATGTTTGTTAATAATTTGATGAGGTTTTTTTTAATAATTCTATCATTTTTGCTCTTTTTTTTCTTAGATCTTCTAGTTCTATCAATTGTTTTTTGAATTCTTGTTATATTGATTTTTTTTAATTAATTAGATATATTTTATTGGTTTGTTTTGATTATGCTTAGATTTTTTTTATGTTCTGTTTTTAGCAAAACTGCCAAAATTATCAATTTTTTCTTATAATATATGTTTTGATTTTAGGTTGAACCATGAAAAAAAATAAGAAGAATTAATTTTTTTTTTAAAAGAAAAAAAATATTGATAACTCATAGCCTACTGAACGAGCTTTTTCAGCGATTAAAATTGTTAAAACAAGACTTCACAATCGGATGGAGGATGATTTTCTTGCAAATTATTTGATTATCTATATAGAAAAAGAAATTGCTGAAAGATTCACAATTGATATGACAATCGATAAATTCTATTATATGAAAGAACGACGAGCACAATTAAAATAAATATGTAAGAATCATTCTTTATTATTTTTTGCTTTATTTCAAAGTTTATCAAACATAAATAATGTTTTGTTTTAGCTAATGTTTCTTATATACTTTGTATGTTTATATTTGATTGGTATAAAGACCAACAACATTAAAGTAATGGATATATTATGAAGAAGAAATTAACTTCATTACTTTGACTCAATTTGATATTGCTCCAAACCTTTTACCTTATACAAAGGTTATTATATATTTGTAGTAAGTTATTTGAATAAAACTAAATTATATAGGTTTTGTTTTACAACTCATGTATAATAAATTAAAACAAATATTATATCTTATTATATTAATTTTGACCCCCCTAATAAATAATCCTAGCTCCGCCCCTATATATATATATATATATATATATATATATATATATAATAACAATCTATTTTAGAGTATTTTACTAGGAAATCCTAGCCCTATATATATTTAATGCCCAAAAACGAAAATTAAGAAAACTTTTCTCATAATACCCTATATACCCATTCTCTAGTATTTCTAGGTGTGGAAAAAATATAGAAAAAAGAAGATTTTTTCAGAGTAAAAATTATTTTTAAAGTGTTTTTTTTAAATATATTTAAATAATAAATTTTTTAAAAGAATTATTTTTAATATCAATATATCAAAATAATTCAAAAATATAAAAAAATAATTTAAATCTAAAAAAATAAAAAATAAATTCAAAAATAAAATTGTACAGCAATGCCAAAAAATATCAAAAAATAATGGTAATTATTGAATCGTGTGATCCAGGCAGGAAAAATGAAGTCCCCTAGGATTCCAGTTGAGAATAATTCTGGGAATCTTATGTCTCTTTGAATGGCGTGAAGCATATGTCCTTTCTTCGCTAGTGATAAAATTAAACATGTACTTGGCTTGGTTGATAATGAATGAACAATATATTATGTATTATGCATTGCTGAATTGCTGATGCATGCTGGGCTCTTTTTTATTTTCATGTCTGGACTTTTAGGTCTGAGAAGATTTGCCTTTATATCATGCAGTTGAGCAACCCTTCTCGTTCTGGTAGTTGAACAGCAACTTAAATATTGAAAAGCATATATATATATGATCTAGAAATTAAAAAATTTATATTTGTCGAGTCAACTCGTGAATCACCTGGCTATCTCATATCAATCAATTTTTTGGAATGATATCGTCTTATTTATATTTTAATTCATTGCTGTTAATCTAATCAAATTTAATGGAGTCACAATTCATTAGGCTAATTAGATTTGACAGAATTAATAGTTTCTGGTGTTCAAATTGAAACCTTACCCAAGATTAGACTCTAAATCGTGGGTTTCTTGGGTCGGGTTTAATAACCATTTATTTATCTTCTGTAACCACCCAACCTGGTAAACATTAGGATCATTCATGTGAAAATATTTACGAGCAAGGAGATGACAGTCCAAATAAATAAGCCACCATCTATCCCTTCAAAAGCAAAGCTGATGAAATTTAATCGAGGCCTATGGCAATAGAGAGAGTCAATTTCCATAAAGGGATTAAAAGAGGAAAAAGCTTCTTCTTTTTTTTTTCTAAAAAAAGAGGGTTGCTTGTACGAGTGGTGACCTACATGTGAACATGACGCAGATGTTCTCTTCTGTTCTATTATGCCCGTGAATGACACAGTGCTGAGAATGGTACTATGGAAGGAGCCGCTGTCTATTTTGTTTGATACACTGCAGCAAGCAGTGTTGTCTGCTTAGTTCTTTTAAGCCATTCTTCTGGCTGCCACTATCTTTGTACCCCAATGGCCTATAGATCATTTACTTGCCCACTTGTAATTTGTAATTCATCTAAAACAAAATATTTTTTTTCACTAATATTATTGTAATTGATGAATATATGAGCGAGTATCCGTTGAATAAAACAAAATTATCCTATGAGGAGTAAAATTTAATCCTAAAACCAGGTAAAATTTATTTTTGTTGTATTATTAAATTTGGAGGAGGGTATCCATCATTAAATTTTGCACCATGCATTATTTTATTCCTCTACTTTAATATAGATTTCATCAAATTAAACATCTTATTCTAAATTAAGTTATTTAAAGATTTGATTATTTACAAGGTAAGACAAAAAATATATTTATAAACACATTTCATAAACAAACACACTCTTGAAGCAACAAGTAGAGTGGTAGATTATACCAATAAATCTAAACAAAAGCTTTGATTTGATGAAAATGTAAAGGAAGCGCACATGCTTTATAGCAACTTGCACAATTGTATTTGAAGAACACAGATATAAATCTAAGATTTGCTCAGAAAGTACACTCGCCTAATGGCCAAATGATTTTGCCCAAAAAATATGAGAAGCCGAAGGTGAGATAAATGGGACAAGAGAAATCATATTCCAATCAAGATGATGCAAGTGAGAAGGGCGAACTCTAGAGAACGACACTTTGGCAGGAAGTAGATGGTGCTGTCCTGGTGGGCTGGTTCTCCAACGTCTCTCTCTGAAAATGCCAGCCTGTGAGTGGCTTTCATCATTTCAAGAACTCGCCATGTCAACCTAGGTGAAGTTACCATAAGGCTCCTCCTCTTGTTTCATCCTTCTCCCTTTTGCATCGAAGAGAATTTGGAAAAGATACAAAAGAACTTGTCGGTCCCAAGGCCAGTTTAGGGAATTCATGTAGATCAACAAGCCATTTTAGGGTAAACTTCAAATGTGCCCCCCAAACTATTAGAATAGTATCGTTCTCATCCTCAGGCAATTTCTTATATCAATATTATCACTAAATAGTAAATAGTGATTCTAATGTGTAGGAGAAAGTTATTATCCTTATTGTATAATTTCTGAGCGAAGTTTTTTTTACAAAGCTTGAAGGATGAGATTGATATAAGAAAATTATTTAGGGTTAAATTGTTACTAGCTACATAGTTGGGGGTTATTATTAAGCTTTGGCCAGCAATATCATTCACTCTTGTCAGAAGCAGAGTTCTTTGGAATTCTTTCTTCGTTCTTGAGGCCAGCAAGCACACTCCAAAGACAAACCAGAACCTACCTAAAAAATCACTTAAAAGAGAACCACAAGACCCTACAAGATAATGCAAGAATCTTTAGCTGAACCAGAACCAGGGGATGAAGTAGTGAAACTCAAGCTCTTCCTCAGTTATGGCACTCTCTAAGCTTCCTCTCTCTCCACTATCTTCTTCTTGTTGTACACTTCGCTTTTTACAATATCACAAGGTAATTGACAGAAACCGCACTTGTTTATCCACTTTTTCAAGAAACTAAGAACAACCCTTTTGTGGTTCTGATGTTTTTGTGTCAAATTTGCAGCTTTATCATCGAAAATAGCAGTGGCGCAAATCAAGGACCAACAAGATAATGAGCCGTTTGTGGGAATCAACATAGGAGTAGATGTGTCCAATCTAATGTCAGCAACAGAGCTTGTTTCGCTTCTACAATTTCAAAAGGTTACACATATCAGGCTTTTTGATGCCGACCCTGACATGCTCAAGGCCTTGGCTAAAACCAAGATCCGGGTCATTATTAGTGTCCCAAATAATCAGCTTCTTGCTATTGGCTCCTCTAATGCAACAGCAGCTTCTTGGATTGGTAAAAATGTTGTTGCTTATTATCCACAAACTGTAATTACTGCAATTGCTGTTGGGGATGAGGTTTTGACTACTGTACCCTCTTCAGCTCCTTTGCTTGTGCCAGCTATTGAGTCTCTTTATAGTGCTTTAGTGGCTGCTAACTTGCATAATCAGATCAAGATTTCAACTCCACATTCTGCTTCAATAATTCTTGATCCATTTCCACCTTCCCAGGCTTTTTTTAATCAGAGTTGGAGCTCCGTTATGCAACCTTTGCTTCAGTTTTTATCAAAAACTGGCTCTCCTTTGATGATGAATCTTTATCCGTACTATGTGTTTATGCAAAATAAAGGAGTGGTGCCGCTTGAAAATTCTTTGTTTAAGCCCTTGACGCCGTCTAAAGAAATGGTTGATCCGAATACTTTGTTGCATTACACTAATGTTCTTGATGCTATGGTTGATGCTGCTTATTATTCGATGAAGAATTTTAATTTTACTGATGTTGCGGTTCTTGTTACTGAGAGTGGTTGGCCTTCAAAGGGTGATTCGAAGGAGCCTTATGCTACAATCGACAACGCAGATACTTATAATTCTAATATGATTAAGCATGTTCTTGATCGAAGCGGGACTCCTCTGCACCCAGAAATCACTTCTAGCGTGTACTTATATGAGTTGTTCAATGAGGACTTGAGGTCACCACCGGTATCAGAAGCAAATTGGGGATTGTTTTATGCAAATGCGACGCCAGTTTATTTGCTTCATGTATCTGGAAGTGGGACTTTTTTGGCTAATGATACCACCAACCAAACATATTGTATTGTTATGGATGGTGTTGATTCAAAGACATTGCAAGCAGCATTGGACTGGGCATGTGGACCAGGACAGGCTAATTGCAGTGAGATTCAGCCAGGGGAGAATTGCTACCAGCCTAATAATGTGAAGAACCATGCCTCTTATGCATTTGATAGTTATTACCAAAAGGAAGGAAGGGCTGCTGGGTCCTGTGATTTCAAGGGTGTAGCCATGATCACCACTACTGATCCAAGTGAGTGTTTTATGCTCCTCTTCGCCTTAAACAATCACAGGTCTTTTATGTTGCATTAGATTTTAACAGAATACAGGGTATGATCTTGAATTTTTTCTGTCAATAGTGAGTCATTGAACTGTTGTTCCATATTCAAAATAGAATGTGTGGGTAAAGCTTAGACAAACAATGTGGCGGTGGCCTAGTTCAAATCCAGAGCATTTACACGAGGGAGAAGGGAATGCTGTTAATTCAAATAGTATATGTGCAGTCATTTATTAAGTGCCTTAGGGTAATTGAGTGGTCAAAAAGGTCACCTTAAGCTCAAGTATTTAGGATTAAAAGTTCAAAAAGTGCTAATTGCCTGATGCCACACCACTGAAGGAAAGTAAATAGTAGCACCCGCGCCCTCCAATGATAATACTGATGGCAACTAATGAGAACAAATATGACTCCAAGGATAGATGCTGTGTGATTCCAGCCTGACAGAGTCACATGGGTTCTTGAGTGATTGGAGTGTGGAAAGGGCATGGAATAACATTTTGTGCTGAAGCAGCCAAGTCAAAAACAATTTATGATTTCAACTTGGAAACTATACCAAGTGAGCCCCATAGAGTCAGGACAATAACAAAATCTCAAGGCCATGTATAACAAGATTGCTTTTGAAAATAATTCATCTTTCTTTCATAAATTCTTGAGAAATGAGTCCTGTTTGCGCTATTTTTTTCACCTGTTGGTTTTGAGTGACAGGTTATTTTCTCCAAATCTAAGATCCATTTTCTTCCTTGTTGGTAAATGTTGGCAGGTCATGGAAGCTGTATATTTCCTGGAAGGTAACAAACTTCTCCCTTTTACATGGTGGCCTAATTGTTTCACCAGTATATCACACTTTAGTTCCTTTTCTGCATCTTTGCATTCCCTTTATGGTTGTCAAGAGATGGAAAATGCAAAAAGCGAAAAGCAAAACCATTACTTAATTAGAACACCTTGCAGCAATGCCTTACCGATCATCTAACTTTGGATGCAGCAAGAAAATAACGAATAAGACGAGGACGGTGGTGAATACAACCACGCCAAGCAATGCAGCAGGTGGTTCAAGATTAATCAGCTTCAGAAGCAGTAGAATTAGTGCAATGGACAAGGCATTGCAAGCTTTCTTGACTATAATTTTCTCTATTTTGTTACACATTCCTTTTGTGGTGTCTTGAGGTGTAAAAGAAAACAATTTTTTGTAACCTAATAGTGTTTGATTCGTTGATGCTGATTGACTCTTGCTGTGCTAGGCTGTGTTTAGTCCAAGAATCGTTCAAGCAAAGACTCACTTGAGTTGACGGATCAGGTAGGATCCTCTTCGTGAGAGGAGTAAAGTAATGACAATTTTTTGTGGGCTCTTCTATGTAATCAATAAGGGAGCTAAAAAGTTGATTAGTACAGTATAATTTCTTTAAGCAAGAGAATACAACAGCAAACATGGAGGCCTAAAGAGAGGGCTTGTTTGGGGCCATGATTATGAGCAAGAGAATGAGGGGATCTTCAAGAGATATTCCTTGTTTTGAAAATTTAAGCCATTCTTGTCATAAACAGCAACGAAGGATGCTACGCAGAGGATTCTTGAAAATTTACCTCAACACACCAGCCAGATTGGTGGCCCCATCATGTGAATCCAAGATGCCCAAATGACACAAGAGCAAGAGCCTAAAGCACATCATCAGCTCATGAATGCCCTGCGGGTCCCACCTAAGCCCCTTTGTCCCATAGGTCCCACTTGTGTCGTGTGATTTTGTAGCGGTTCCTACAATGTTTTGTCCACAGAGTTGGACTTCGTTCCAAACTCGAAAGTGCTAACAACTTTCAAAACTTGTAAAAATGCAATTTGTTGCACAAAATCAGATTAAATGAGCTTTTATTAATTTAAAATAATATCTTTTTAATTTTATTTTTTTAAAAAAAAAAATTTTGAAAAAAAAATAAAATTGATCGGACAATAAGTTAACATGTTAGATAAATGAGGTCATCATTCATTAAAAATTCAATTTAAATTAAGTTTGATCAAGTTTAATAATTATAAAAAAATAATCAATTCGGATTAACCCAGTAAATACTTTAGATTTTGTATGGAACTATTCATGATGATAATTTTTTGTTAATTAAATTATCTATCCATGTCATCCCCAATATCAATTTATGGATTGTCCAGAATCTACTGATTTTAGATAGCTCCGATAGGTGGCTGAGTTATTCAAGTTGTGAAGAATTTCTAAGCTTCAAAATGGCTGCAGTAATTTTTAGTTTTGTGGTGCAATTGTGTATGAAATGTAGCAAATGATCATCACCATTAGAAAGCATGATCGTCAAACTGAAATAAGTTAAACATGAGAGTCAAACTGAAATGATTCTAGTTCTTCCCGCTGCTTTGAATTTGCTGGAGATGCAGGAGCTTCTAGCCTTAAATAATCATATAAAATTCCACAAAGTGCATCTCCACCTCTGGCCTGTACTAGAAACATGGAGTTATCTCCATTTAATAATAAAGATATCAATGCTAAATAGCCGATATAATCCATGAATTCCATGCCGACAAACTGCATTCTCTGCTCCCAAATTCATCACTTGGAAGACCATGTGTTCTTTATCCATATCATTGAGATACACCTGCAAGAATGCTGGAGTTAACATTTTCGAAAATATTTAAGTGTTTTGCGTTTTTTTTTTTTCCAGTTAACTTCGCAATCTTCACCTGGAGGTCAGAACGGTTTGCTGAGGCGATGGCCAATCTCAGCTTGTAAATCCCATTTTTTATTGAGTTGAGAAGAAATTTAATTGTCCATGTTGATGGAATATACTTATCTGCTACCCTTCTGTCAATGAACAAACATCAGAAAATGCTATTTACTATAAGCTGCAGAGTTTGAAGAGTGGATGTCATTAGTTTTAGAGGTGCAATTGTGAGTTGAACAATGGCCACCAAACCACCATGAAAAAGCATTTTCTTTTATGGTTTATAGAGATAAAAAGAGTCAAGCCTTGTGTCTATTTGTAAAATCTACACTGAATCATGCTGCTGTCAGGAATCATGATTTGAGGTACAATGTTGAAAAGAAGACTCATTCTTCAAGAACTACCATAACATGACTGTGATGATAGGTTTAATAAGAGAACGAAAAAAACCTGTCTACATGAGCGAAGAACCAATCTTTTTTTGGATCACTGATGCCTATTGTGAAAGTCTGGTCAGATTCAGGATGCACATCTGTGTATCTGTCCCACAATCCATATTGCCTGAACCTGATTTATAGGAGAAAGGATATTGAAAAAGATAAGGTCAGCACAATTCCAAAATGCAAGACCATTTTCAATGTATGTTGACAGATTATCATGACCATAGGGCTTTCTCAGAGATTTGGATCTTCAGGTTGAGATAAACGAACTGCTTACTTTTCAGGGCTGTTGACAAATAGCTTGTTCACATACATGGGATTGACATCAGGAACATAGAAACCGATAGCTGTACGATCAGGGAAGCCAATTTCCCATATTGTTGGCCCGTCTCTGAGGGGAACATATGTCAAATTTCCAAGTTGTGTTTCTGATCCTGAGGAATTTAGTTATCATAAAACAAGAAAATTGTGCCATCAGGAATTGAGATGCTTTCTTCATATGAGATTTTCTTGTGGTTGAAGTTCTATAATCGACGAATAGGAGTCAAATGAGACTACCTTCAGATATGGTAACAAGTGTATTGTCTAGGAAGTCACCGATGAAACCAGGAACCCAGCCATGGAATCCATACACCCCAGGAATAACATTCTTGATGGTGAAATTTCCATTTGAATCTGTTTGAACCCAGAATTGATAGTCCTGCACGCACATCAATTTGTTCATTTTTCCAGTCTTGAAAGTACTAGAAACTAATGAAATGTGAATCTAATAAAATAAATTAGAGCTAACCTTGCTTTCTGTTTGCCAGGCTCCTTGAGCTCTTGCAGTTGATAGACCAACATGTGCATTTTTAGCTGGTATCAGAGACTCGGAAACAAACCTGAGCTTGCATTTTCACGATGATATTAATTGAAGTTCATCCTTTCTGTCTAAAATAAGCTATGCATGCAGCAAATTACCGTACTACTTCATCGAAATTGTAGTCATCATCGTAAAATCCTTACTTTGCTCTGAATGCAAAAACATGCTTCATAAATGGTAGTACACAGCCTCAATCTCATGTAAATTTACCTTTCTTGGACAAAGAGTCTTCCTGTAGCAGAACCGCGTTCTTTAGCATTAAGGTAGTAAGGCGATGACACAAATTCATATGGCCATGTTGCCTCCTCAAGCAGCCTCTAGAAATGAAAAGAAGATAATAAGCAGATCCTTCAATATGCTTTTGCTATAGAATAGCTACTAAAATTCCACAAGAGGTACAGGGATATTAATCTATTAATTATTGTTTAGGATGAATTGGATTGGTGGTTAATAAAATCCAACCATATGTCGAGTTGTGCACCTGTTTTTTAGCATCAATCCATAGATTGTATGCATCTGAAACATTCGAGGTTGAATTGAGGTACACAAAGAAGGGGCCAAAAACCTTCCTCCATGCCTCACCCTCTTCAAATTGAGCTACTATATCATCTCCGATATAGTGAGTTCCATGAAACATCTGTTGCAGCAAAAGTCCATCAGATTTAAGTTAGCAGTTCAGCAATTGCCAGGTTTGATCTACTTTTCTTGCACATTTTGGCTTCCAAGATGGAAATTATTAATCATTGGGAACTCTCCCACTAACATTCATTACATTGTTTAGCAAAGCTGCATGGTTGTGTAAATATGAGATGTGTTAAGCTGTGATTTCAGAAGGAGAACATACAGCTAGGCAAGTTGGACCAGTATGCACAGTAAGATTTTGCTTAGTAGGACCACCATTTCGAAATTCATGACTAGGGAAGATGACCCAGAATCCAATAACGGGGCCAGAACCAATCCATCCATGGACTCCACCATCTTTATTGTCCATTGAATACTGGTACTTGTCATCAACCTGCATTTTATCACACATTTTGGCAGCTTGATATCAACATAATATCTTGCTGGTGAAGGAACGAATAGTCATTCGATCCTAGGGTGTCCTACTTACCTCTCCTTTAAGATCAGGATTAATGGGATTCACCAAAAGAACAGACTCAGGAACAATTAGCTGCTTTCCTCTACCTGGAAGTAGATCTTCAGGCATCGGCATTACCCTTTGCTTTTCATCACTGATTGCCATGTAATGAAACCTATTCCAATTTCATAAGAGAGCAAATCAATGCAACAAATACGAAACAATAATTTCAGATTAAAGCCAACAAACCTGCACAAAAATAGGCATTAGCCAGTGAAAAGCATAGAGAACATAGTTTACTTATCGCGTCGCAACTTAAAGACCATCCTTGTCTGAACAAGATCAAAAGCAGGAGATCCTGCAGGACGCTCGTAGATTGCATAGCAGTGGAATCCTGAAACACCACTACTCAATATGTATCTAAAGAATCAAAAAGAAAATTATATTAAAATCAATCCAAGTTCAAGAAAATTAATCTTGAAAGATAAAAAAGAATGCTTAGATGGATAAAAAGACCTTATGTCAATACTGAGAGGCAGTTTGGTGCCTTTATTTGAAGGATCGTAAGTACTCCTAAATGAAATCTCTAACTTGTCATTACTATTATAAATCACACTATATTCAGCTCCATTTACCCTGAAATATACAAGGTGATAAGGATTTTGAATCATTTCAGAGAAAGTATAACAAGAAAATATCATAGCTATTGTTAATTTCCAAGTGATTGTCATACGATTGATATCTGTCCTTTCCTCCTGGCAAGTTCCAGTTCATGTCCCAATATCTGCAAATCATATACTGACAATGTCAAATCTTTAGTTGACTTATCAAGTTACGTTCAAGATTACTGAAACGAGGACTAGTAGCACTACTTTATGTTCTTCACCTGTGCAAGACTATTAAAAAATGAATTGAAGTGTGAATAATAATGGGAAATTTTTTGAAGGCTACCCTCTATTAGATTCATTTGATTGAAGATCAAGAATGTCATCCATTCCTCCATACTTAATCCCTGTTAAATACCCTTGAGGTTTCAATATTGTGAGCCTCACCAAATCATTGTCTAGCATCACCTGCACCAAATTAAACACCAATACAATTAGCACCATCAGAGAAAGATGAAGGTGAGTTAAGATTTATGTAACAGTATACTTACGTATGGACCTTGGTTGATCAACCTCACGTTCCCCTTTCCCATTAACCTTCTACTTTCTTTTTGTGACGATCCTTGCTTCTTACGAGTTAGACTGATAATAAACCTAGCTTTGATGATTAATTAAAGTATTAGATTCGTTATTTACTATGATAATTAGTGTATTTCACAATAAAATCAATGTTCATGCTCCTTTATGTCTTGTTAGATTGTCTATGTCTTGAACTATGCAAACTAAGGCTACCCTTGTTATTATCAGCAAGTTGATTGTTCTTTATCTTGAAGTGCAATATTAGCTGTATGCTGTTGCCTGACTTCAAGATACATTGTAATATTAGATAGGAACGCCATGCAGTTGTTTCTTGCTTGTTGCAGGGACCGATTGAAGAGAGGATAGGCTGCCTGCTGGCTACTGCCACACATTTTGTTA
The DNA here is from genome assembly GCA_007827005.2 of Populus simonii. Taxonomy (NCBI): domain Eukaryota; kingdom Viridiplantae; phylum Streptophyta; class Magnoliopsida; order Malpighiales; family Salicaceae; genus Populus; species Populus simonii. The sequence continues at coordinate 1,031,685 of CM017474.2, forward strand.
CATCTAAAGACATGCCCGACGCGGCATGCCAACATTGACAAGGAAGCAAAGGTTATCAGCCTCATCCGATGCCATCCTCATTGTTGTCGAATTGAGATTTGTTATTTTTTCTTTTGCGCGGAAAATGCCGCAATTTAACCCTCTCTGTGTGTTTGTGTCAACTCGAGAAATGAATCTTAAAAAATAAAACCATCAAATGTACTCTCGACATGAGATGTGTATAGATAAGTTTAAATTTAAGAAAAAAATTGTACTAGTCGACCAAGAAATCTAACCAAAAAAAAATTATAATTTTTTATCGGCTTGTTTTGTTTAAATTTACTCTCGACATGAGATGTGTGTGTGTATATATTATTTTTTCTCTCTTTTTTTGTTTATTAATTTCTTGTATCTATTTTTATCTTCGGTAATTAATTACTCATGGAGAAATCTAAAATTCCACCTTGTTGCTGACCTCACTTAACATTGAGGGATATCTAATTGACTATGATTTGATTGTACAAATTAATAAAATCCACTAGATTTACATGTATATAATAGATGTCAAGGAACCATCTCAACCCAATAGCTTAAACTTTTAGATGAGATCCCAAGAATATAATTTATATTATTCTATAACACACCCCCTCAAGTGAAAGCTCTTTGGGCTTGAAACTTGCACAGACCCATATTACTTGTGCTTAATTTTTATCAAATAAATGGAAACGGTGAGATTCGAACTCGTGACCGCTTGGTTATTAAGGCTCTGATACCATGTCAAGGAACTATCTCAACCCAATAGCTTAAACTTGTAGGTGAGGTCCCAAAAATATAATTTATATTATTCTATATCAATATAAACCTAACATACAGTTAATGATTTCCATACTTTCTGTTCTCAGTTACCTTACGTAGCCACTAACCAGAGCTGTCATCAAAGAGAAGGGACTGAAAACAGAAGAGAAATAGCTACACAATCATTAGAGAGAGACCCTTTTAGCCATGAGGAGATCCATTGAGGAGGAGATAGACTGTAGCTTGAGCCGGCGGCAAGCAAGAAAGTCTTCAAATCAAAAGGGAGGGAGTTCTCCGGAAAAGCAGACTGTGGTAAATTTTTGAACGATGCAGTACAGAAAATGGGAAGTCAAAGTTTTAAAGACTGTGATAACCTCATTGTTAGTGTTTACAATTACTTGAAACATCCTTTCCTCATTTCTTGGTAAATTTACTTAGCCAGCAACGTTTATCTCTTTCTTTCCTCTTTTTTTTTTTTTTTCATTTTGTTTCTTGATGTTTTCATGGTTCATAGTTAAAAAATGTATTAGGTCCAAAATAGATTCAAATCATGTAAAAAAAAATACGAATTTTCCAAAATATAATTTGGAAACAAATGTGATTCAAAGAATAAAAAAGATTCGGGTCAAAGAATTTTTTTAAAAAAACCTAATTGGTCATTTTTTATCTGAAAACCCGTAAAAAATTCAGGGAGTCGTGTCTGTAGACCAAGTCGCCTAGAAACTAAAAAAGTACCACAGGATGTGAAGCCTAATAGCCCATCTTGACCACAGGTGCAAGTCATGGAAACCGAACCCGGGCACCAGATATAGCCCATCCTGGAGCCCATCTTGACCACAGGTGCAAGTCATGGAAACTGAACCCGGGCACCAGATATAGCCCATCCTGGAGCATAAGGGAAGTAATTGCTGTTTGATATTTTATCTTATGGTGGGATTTTTAAAAACATTAAATATTTTTGTGTGTTTTTATTGGCAGAATATAGATACCATTGCGTGTTACCAAATATATATTTATTTTATAGTTTGATTAGAAATATAATAGAGGTTATTTTTTAAAATAATTTTTATTTATAGATTAAAAAATAATAATTTATTTAATTTATTTTAAAATCAACATATAACTAAACAGCACCTTAGTGTCTTTCATTCTTTTGAAGGCTACTACTCCTTGAAACGCCAACATTAATTTGTTCAGCAGCTTTGATAATGATGGTGTTGATCGATAAAGGGCTTTTTGAAAAAGAAGCTTAATTATTTGTCATAGTCAGTCGGCTTATTTATAATAAATAATTGTCACAATCATTAACATTCAATAAAACATGGAATCCAAGAAGGGATAACCTCAAGGGATGGGATGGCCAAGGACTTAGAATTATTTTCTCTATGGATCATCGCTATCAAGGGATATTGGGATCTATATATGACAAACATTTCTTTAGCTCTTTCCCCAACTCTCATGAATATATATTGGCTCTATGACTAGTAGCTAGGTCAATAAAAACTTAAGCTCAGTACGTACAATTCCTCTTAATTCCATTTAAACAAGAATTAATTCATAATAATAAATTCATGTAACAATTTGACACCGAGGAATACTAATCATGTTTATTAATTAGGAGATTAAATATTTTTATTTTTGGCTACCTTCCCTTCAATATATCAACTTAATTCTTCCAAAAAAAAAAAATATTATATAGGGCTCAATTTTACAAGAATAAAATTTAAGCTTGTTTGGTATTTCTTAGGAGATGAATTGTCTGTTTTTTATTATTCTTTTAAGGAAAATTATTAGCATGGAGGGTAAAATTTAACCTCCAAGCAATATTATTATTATTATTATTATTTAATTTCTCGAGATACAAACCAAATTAATTAAGTTCTTTATTGTTTCTCATGATCATTGTTAAGTTATTTTTTTCCTTTTCTATTAATATTTAATCCTTTAATCTATAAATAAATCAATCATCCTTAAAAATCACCAACTTTTACAGTCTTAAAAATTAGTGCTATAATAATAACTCACTTCATCTTATTTTTTTTTAAAAAAATAATGTAAAAACCCCCCACCAAATTGTTATTTCCTTTGAAAAGATGAAACTGAAAGAAAGGTTTGGCACAAAATCTAGACAAGATTTCTCCAAAATCTTTTTCCATTTTATCATTAATTATGCTTACGATATCATAAAACACTTGTCCATGCTTGTGGCAAATCCATCCAAAGAATATTTCCCAATTTGAAGCCGTCTTCTGAATTATCCAACCTCTTGTCAGCTTAGTCACATCCCAACATTCATAATTTGTTTCACCATTTTGTGTAACAATGAAAAACAAAAACAAAAACAAAAGCCATTAATTTATGCTTCCCATCATGCCCTCTCTCAACCTCGAGAGAGAGAAAAAATCCCACCATCAATGGTGAAGTTTAAAACCCTATCAAGCTACTATTCTATAAATTAATTCTTGGTATGTTTCCTTGAGTTCATGCAAGGCTTAGGTCATGTGCCCATGTTCTTTCACTTTCAAACGTCTGGGTTTTCTAGCTTTGTTTTGTTGTGAAATTTCTTGTTGTAACGTTTGGTTTAGGTTATTGGGCGTGGGAATTTGCTCTGGGAATGGTTGCTTGCATGTTTAGTTTGCTATTTTGAGAGGGTTACCTTTTGTTTTATTTGAACGAATATTAAGAAATGATCTCATCAAGAATATTTTTGATTTGCAACTGTACAACCTGCAGCAATAAGGGTGGGAGCTGAGAATAGAGGAGAAAGGGAAGGCGGTAAAAAAAGTCAAGATTTTCAATTAATTACCTTTTGGATACAAGTGTTTTCTCAACTTTTTCTTCACCCGATGATCATGGAGGCATTCCTTGAACAAAATTATTAACCCAAGTCTCTGAAATTCCTTGCCCAGTTTTTCCTTTCTGTAATCGAAACCCCAGGATGACTAAAATGGCCTAATAAGAAAAAAGCTGCACATAGTGACAAAATTATGCAAATAGTCTCCCTGGTATTTATTCTCTTTTGTATTGCATAGACCAAGCCACTTTTCTCTATCTTTCTTTTTGATGAATCCCAGAGACAATGAAGACAATTGAAGTTGAGAGCTCTCCAAATAAAGGGTCTCCATCATCTTCTCTTGACACGGGTGATCATGAGAAACACTGCGAGACGATCAGTTGGAGTTAATTTTCAAGAAATAGGCTTGAGATCATCAGCCATAGTTAGGCCTTACGTTCGATCAAAAATGCCTAGGCTTCGCTGGACACCTGATCTTCATCACTGCTTTGTGCATGCAGTTGAAAGGCTCGGTGGAGAGGATCGTAAGTTAGCTCTTAGATTTTGTATGTACAAGCACTTCACTTTATTTTATTTTATTTAATTTATGAATATGATCTTTAGTTTTTACATGTTTTTTTTTTATTATTATTATGGGGGTTTTGTATAATATTAATCATCATAGGGGCAACTCCAAAGATGGTTCTGCAAATCATGGATGTGGAGGACCTTACCATATCTCACGTAAAGAGCCACCTTCAGGTTGGTTATGATCAAATTTGCTTAGTTTTTTTTTTTTTAAAAAAAAAAAACTTTGTTATAACTCTTAATTAAGAGCTTTTAGTCATGTTTGTGGCCAGATGTACAGGAGCATGAAGCATGAGCGGATGATCCAAGGTACATAATAAATGTATATATTAACTATTAATTAATGGATCATATTTATGCTTATTTATTCTTTGTAGAGGAGAAAAATTCAAAAGAAATGGCAGTGTTTATCAATGGTATTAATGAGTTTATGTGAAGCTAATGAATATTCATCTTAATTAATTATTTTTCCTAGTTCTGAGAATAATTATATGTACTTTATATATGTCAGAATGTTATCATCTAAGAGAAGAATTACATTAAAGCTGCAACAGTACGTGATAGTTCCATGCCCAAACACACACTACGTTATTCAGTTCACACACACACCCACTGAAAATAAAGTATTTATTTATTGGAGAAATTAGAATCTTCATTGAGTTGAATAGAAGTAGTTGATGATCAATTAGATTTTTATTGTTATTCACTTAATGCAAAAAAAATTAATTTTAATAAGTTTCTTTAACAATATTATATTATTTATTTGCCTTTCTAAATAAAATTCAATAAACTTAAATGGACTCAAATATCTTTGTATAAAGACATATCCTAAGCAACTTATCATATATAACTTGCCGTAAAATCATAATTAAACCTAACAATTTTAGGTTTATTTTTAATGTTTTTAAGCTGAAAAAACTGTTCAAGTTTAAAGCAACTATTTTAAAAAAAAATTGATTAAATTATGATAATTATAGGCTGAACAAAACAATAGGCTGATAAAAAAAATATTTCTAAGGCCAAAGAATTATGAATACAAACCTAAGCCCAAAATAAATCATCAAAAAGTAATTCATTATAACTTAAAAAATTATTTTATAATAAATTCAAATCCAACATGAATCCCAAGAACAATTGGGTGTCTTTTGAGTATAAATTTTATCTTCTTACATTTCCACTATATAAAAAATAGAAAAACTTGTTTTTTTTTAATCCAAGTAGAGTTTTAAAAAGCTTTTGGGTTTCTCAAAATATATCAATCAAAGATTATTTTAGATCTAATATTTATTTACCCATAATTTATTTAAATTATAATAATATTCCATGTTAAAAAGCATATATCGAAAAATAAATTTCAATAAAATTTTAACTTTAAGATTAAGTGGATTTTACTTTTAATTTGAACTCAAATACATTTATTAAAATATCAAATTTTCCCAACATGATTTCCTTGGCGCAGAAGCTGCTTTGGAAGCAAAGAAGAATGATAAGGAGCCTAGGACGCATCATTCAAATTATTTCTCACATACAATGTGCTGCCAGCAGAAACGTTTAAATGGCAAGGGACTGATCAATAACAAGGCACTTCTCTATCAAGGTTGTGGAGTTGTTCATAATCCTGCTAATGGGCTTGCCCTAAAAAATGCTAGCTTGACATCTCAAAGGTTCGTCAATTTCAATCTTTTTCTCCACAACGTAGTTCTAATAATTATATCAATTAATAATGGTAGTACATTTATTTACAGTCAGGGATCCGAGAATCATGAACACAAAAATTAGATTAATTTGAAGTATGAAATAATAGTAGTAGTCAAAATTCTCACTCATGAGATGTGTTATTCTCTTACTTTTCTACTCATTACATCTTTTCTCTGCTATCATGTTGTTTTGTGATGATTTTTTTCCTTTTGGTCAGACTTATTGAGAATCAAATACCCATATATATATATATATATATGAGTACTATTTGGGGTATATTTGCAGGAGACAGAAGAAAGGGCAGTGGATTGGAAAGGGAGTGAAAGAACCATTCTTACATGAAGAAATAGCAAGCGAGGAGTGCGAACAGAAACCTGATAATTACATTATCTTCACTGATCTACTCAAGAGCTGCGTTAGCAAAGTAATCTCCCAACTCCTTGTCAAGTATTTATTAATATTTTGTGATATGTTCCAAGCCCTCTCCTAAGAAACTCAATATACATATTGAAATTAATTTCATAGTACTGAATACGTGCAGTTTATGCTATTTAATATTTCAGGAGACGAATGACCAAGATAAGATGTCAGCAGGAGCCACAGGTTGCAAGAAAAGCCAATATCAGAGTTTAGAAGAATTGACTGAGATTGCACAGAGAATAGATGGTGACAGAACGTCTTCATCCCTAAACTCAAATGTTTCCAAGCCCCTTTTGAAGCTTAGCAAAGCAAAGAATAGCTCAGATGTTTCCCTTGAGCTCACTCTTGCTTAAAGTAAGCACATTATGAAGCGCTAATCAACATTTTGGAACCTCTTGAGAAGTCTCTCGACCTGATCATTTTTGTAAGTCCCAGCAGGAACTTGAGGAAATTAATCACCCCAACTTTGTAATTCAAATAGACTCCTGAGAAGTTACTATATTTGCTAATTTGTGAACAAAAAGAAGGCTGGGGACCTAAAATGTTAAGTCTCTGCTTTTGAATGTTCTTCAATGCCAAGTGCTGACGAGCAAATAGCCTGGATGATTAAGTGTTTTTTCTTTTTTTTTCCAAATATTAATTACAAGTATGATGGCCATCCCTCTTTAGATTGAATCTTACACATTCGACTACAAACCTCGAGAATTAACTGATAATTAATATTTTTAAGGTGTTTTAATTCGAAATGCTTTTTGAAGTGTATTAATACTGATAAAACATCAAATTGATTATGTTTTATTTTGTTATATTTGTTTTTTCTTATAGTTCTAAATAATTAAGAAAATATTAAAATTAATTTATTATTTTTCAAATAAAAAACATTTTAAAAAATACTTTCAATCATATTATTAAATACATACTTAAATTTCCAGATGTATATGCAATAAATTTAGCAGACAATAAATGGAAAAGGTCAAGAGGTCTTAAATATTTTGTCATGTTATAGAAACGTGGAAAGGAATTATAACTTTTCCTATGCCGCACCCAAATTGTCGGCAGTAAAATATTGAACCTATTTATCGGCGATTTATTGCAAATGGGTCATTTTTTGTTCATATATATAACCACCTCATTCCCTGTTACCGAAAAAGATTCTACTGATTAAAAAAAAAAAAAAAAAACTACTTGGCAATTCTCAAATTAGCCAGCTGGTCATTCCAGTTTTATTTCATTAACAGTTTTTTGTTCATTTTTTTTTCTTTTTTTGTGAATAGAGAATTTATTTTTGTTCCATGCTAGTTTTCCATTTGCTTTTTGGCTCTAGCATCTATTAATATTTAATAGCACCCTCGATTATTATTATTATTTATATATAATAAAATCAGTATAAAATTGTATTATGTTTATGCAAGTTTAACGTACGTAAAAGCTTCTATTTGAAATTAAACAATGTATCATGAAGTATTATAAAATTATTCTTAAAATTTTATTTAACAATTTAAACTAATTTAAAATTTGAAAGCATTTTTCCCCTTAAGTTGCAGCCACCAAATATACTAGAAGAGTTGCATGGTCGACAAAGTTAAATTGTTTTAGCTCATGGGGCATGCATGCATGATCATTCCTTCCGGATGCATGTAAATGATTTCTTCTGATATTATTATCTTCAAAATGATACTTCAGGGAATGTTTTTATCAAACAAATTTCTGGAGAATGCATCAATACGAACGAGCATGATGTGATCAATGCATGTGGAAATATGTTTTTCTACAACTTTGGTTCGTCTTTCTTCTTGGTTACAAGCTAACAGAAAGCATTTCATGACTTATACAGATTATATTAGTTCGTGGAAATTAAGAAAATAAAAATATCTGTATTTTTGTTTTTTTTTTGTTTTGTTTCTTCTGTAATAACTCAAACTGTCAGTTGTTTAGTCATTTACTATATAGCTATCAAATACTTTTATCGTATCATTATAGAAAGAAAGAAGGAAATGAATGAATGTTAGTGGTGAATTCTATTGAAAGCTAGGTTAATCAATCAAGGATGGATTGATATGGAGGGGTGGCATAGTGTGGGGGCAGTTTTTCACTGAGGCAGATGGCTCTATTAACTTTATAAGCACGGCGTGTAGATGATTGGATGTGTAGAATTTGCAACATTAATTCTCAACTGCACCCTTAATTTCATCAACTAATCATCTCGAAGTTCTACTTCTATATAAATTCTCTACTGGTTTGGTCATTGCATAAGAAAACATCGTCTCAAGCTAGTTAAGGCTGGTGTTTCTCCTAATGATGGCTACAAGGCTTATTTTGTCTTCGCTTTTTGCACTTGTTCTTGTCACAGATGCTAGGAAGCTAGCAATGAGCAAGATGGGTGCCCTTCATGGGGAAAAGACATCCAACTCTGATTATCTCCCTGGTTATGACTTTGGATCTGGATCTGGTTTTGGTGGTGGAGCTGGTTTTGGTGGTGGAGCTGGAAAGGGAAGGCTTGGTGGTGGGGGAGGGGGGGGGAGGAGGAGGAGGGGGAGGAGGGGAGGGGGGAGGTGGTAAAAAAGGTGGAGGGTCTGGCTTTGGCTTTGGAAGTGGATTTGGGTCTGGAAGTGGAGTTGGTGGTGGAGGTGGAGGTGGAGGTGGAGGTGGAGGTGGCGGGGGCGGTGGGGGCGGTGATTCTCAAGGTGGTGGGAAAGGTGGTGGATACGGTGGTGGGTTTGGAGGTGCACGGCCTTGACTAACACTCGAATATTATCATCTTGTGTGTGTGCTGCTTATTGACGGGGTCTTGTACGTAGGTTATGGTTCTAATAATAATATGCTAGGGAATGAGCAAAATCTCTCCAACTTAAATAAGGTGATTTCTATTGGGATTTCTTTATCCTACATGATTGATCCTTGAAACCATTGCTTTCCAATGAAATCACTTCAAATGTTGTGGGAATCACCATTTGTGTTTAAATTTATGTTATATTTGTGATTGTATTTTTTTTATTTTCATCGATTATTCATATATGTTGGTCGGTTGATCTCATCTTAGATTACTCTTTATTATATTTTAAATTCTTAATCCATCCATTTTAAAATGCATTTTAAATTTATTAATATATATTATTTTTAGATTTAATTATTAAATTTTGACTTCATTAATATTATCCATAATGTTTTTTCATTAATTTTTTTATCAAATAATTCACTTCTTAACATTTTTTATACTATTCACATATCGATATTCTAAAATCATGATACTTTAACATTTTTTCTTTAACCCTTTCGCACGAGACCAAATACAACCTTAATATAAATAACCTGGCTAAAAATATAATGACATTTCATGTGTCACCTTATTAAAATAGAACTTTGAATTTATTATATAATATAAGTTCAAGAAAAAGTTATCATGAGTGAAATGAGTTTTTTAATAAAAATATATAAATATAATTTTTCATTCAATTGTTAAATTGGATTATATATTTTATTAGTTAGATCAATATTTTTAACCATTATTTAGGGTCTGTTTGGGAATGCGGTGCAAACCGCGTTCCCTCAGATTAAAAAAAAAATTTTGTTAAGAAATATTTTTTTATGTTTTTTAATTGTTTTGATGTCCTGATATCAAAAATAATTTTTAAAAAATAAAAAAATATTATTTTGATGCATTTTTAAGCGAAAAATACTTTAAACCGCAACCGTTACCACAATCTCAAACACACCCTAATTAAAAAAAACTCACATGAAAATTAATTTAATTAATCATCAATCATTTACTATATATCCATGATACAGTTAAATATTGTTTGTACAAGTCTTAATTAAAATAAGTCCCAAGAATTTGTACGATGACACGGTGGTAAGCATGACTGAAACCCAACTTCTAGATTTGCCATTAACTTATGGAACCATGTTCTTACATTTGGCTTTGCACTATCGTGATCATCAAAAGCGATGCATTCATGACTTTTGTTTTCAACTTTCATTTTTCTAAATTTACCAGTTTAGTTCTATAGGATCTTCATCCTAGATGGATACTGCCTAGCATCATTCCATCATGAACTTAATTTGCAGTGAATTTATATGAAATTTACGTACAAGCTTGGTGAAAAGTGCAAATTGTGCAATGGATATTGCTTCCTCTGAGAAAGTTGGTGTCACAAAAAACGAATACTATCATGCCACCATGAGTTGTGAAAACAATATTGCTTCTAGCTTCTTCTTTAAAAAAAAAAAAAGAAAAAAAGAAAAAGAAATGGAACATTTATTGAGGAGATGAATTGTAGCAGATGCCTACAGGACACATGAAAGCAATGAACATTTTATAACCATTAAGACCATTGCTATAAAAAATTATATTAAACCTTTCTTCATCTGCAAACCCGTAAATAATTAAATAAAAATATAGCTTAAACATTTACAAAATATTTTATTAGCATTTATCAATTTTTTAGTAATAATTAACATTTTATATCCATTAAAACCGTTGTTGTAAAAAATTATAATAATCCTACTGCTTTTAATTAGAAAATTTATTGGTAATTTAAATGCCGATAAAAATATAGTTTAAATTCCAATAAAATATTTTTTTAGTGTTTATCAATTTATAGAATTTTAAGTTGAAGCTAACCATATCTCATAATATTTAGTTCATCTTAAAAATATTATTCATTTCAAAATTTTCATAAAATACATATCATTACATCAAATGTGTCTTTTACAAGAATATTTTCTTATCCACATATTAACAATCTGAATACATTAAGTTCACCTTAATAAAAAAATGAAAATATTTAGGCATTATTAATTTTAATATTATAGTAAAATAGTTATTCTTTTCTCAATAAACACTTTATTCGATCATAGGCCCAATTCATCCCAGCCCAGCCCAGCCCATAATAGTACCACACCAGCTTCAAACCCCCATCTCTCCTTAGACCCAAGAAGCTAAATTAGATAAAACTATTGAGTCAAATTTAATTTCTGAATTTTAATTTCTTTGATTTAAGTAATTGGAACTATTTTTTATTAAAAGAAATAGGCCTCTTCGTCTAGGTTTTTTTTTTTTTTTTCTCTCGGTTAATGTTTTTTCAAATCATGTGTTTTCACAATATATGTCTTGTTTTTAGAAGATCACATGTGATAAAAAAAAAACTATTAAAATATCTATTTTTAATTAAAAAATAGTTTGAGTTACTCAAATAAAAAATTAAAACTCAAGAGCTAAGTTCATTATTGTTCAAACTTATGATTTAGTTTGTGTTATATAGAAGTGATTTTTAATTGAAAATACATTAAAATTATATTTTTTATATTTTATTAATTTTTTTATATCAATACATCAGGTTTATCTAAAAACAGGTAAAAAAATATTAATTTAATGTTTTTTCAAGTGAAAAGTAGTTTGAGTATATTCTAAAAAATAGATTTAACTGCAAAATCATATATACCTTAACCGACGCAAAACACACATCGACTGAGTCAACATGACTCACCCAGAACCGGTCATGGTAGACACAGTAAAATACAAGCCGGAACGCATGTTGGGCGAGCTAGATGAACTAGCTAGGACGATAAATGTTGTACACCTAGAAATTCAGTTCTTTGTTAGTGACCCTCTTGGACTCTTATGGCCTGGATCAATGCACAAGGGACTGGCTTCACTGGCTCTGTTATTGTAGCTAGTATCAACATCTTCATGCATCGGTTGAAAGCATCGGAAATGGCTAATGCAGTTTATTGGCGTGCAAGGAAGTCAGAAAACGACTCTGCTGCTAGCTGCGATAATTCAAATGCATGCTTGTTCCTTCCTGTTTCAAAATTTTTCCTCCTCGCGTCTTCTGTATTCAGTTGGATTGAAGGAGAACGAGGAACGAAGGTGTAGAATGGCAAGTACAGACTTGTAAAATAAAATTGGGTTACTGGGAGTAGCACACTTGTTGAATGTTAATTGGTTGCGCTACTGGGAGTTGCGTAAACAGTTAATGTATTATATTTCCCCAATTGTGCTACCTTGCAAGAAAGTTTTTCCACGTGCTATTTTGAGTAAGGACCAAGGCAGAGTAACTGCATGTACATAATCTGCAGGTTCTTACTCCCTGATCTTTAGCAGTGTCCCTGATAAAGCATGGGAGCTCTGTAATGTACACAGCTCCAGTCCACAACTTTTTCCTACTCGAAAATTTGCCAGACACGGTAAGAATGGCATAATTCAAACTTTCTAGCCCGTGTTTATAAAACTTCTTGATGTCATTGACCATAAAACCTCACAGATATCAGACAGCAAATGAAAACCACCTTGGAATCGCCTAAAATAAACCTCATAGTGCTGAAATTCCATACCCTTGTTTATAATGAACATTTGGAAACAACAATTATCTCCACAGAACCATAAAGTGGTGGAATTCACACTGGACAAGAAGAACCATGGTGTGATTGCTAGCCAAATTATTTTCAGGTGTTGATTAACAATCACTTGAAACAATATTTGAATATTTCTGGCTGAATCCTTGCAAATTTACATGCCATCGATTATACATCAAACATGCTATGACTCGTTTATTATTATATGGGCATTTCTGCTTAAAAATCATTAAGAAATTGCTAAAATGTAAAGCTGCACTAACATATAATGAGTAACTGGAACCGGAAGCTTCATCGAGATCAAGGGAAAAGAAGAATCTCTGCACTGAAGCTCTTGTATTAGACTCTTGGCCATTGTGGACTTACTACCTGCACAAGCCAAATCAATGTTCCAAATGGTATAATGAGAAAACAATAGCAAAATACAACATATTCAAGGACGTGATTTCTCTGAACCCAACACTCCCTGCTCTCACTTACAAAGCATTCCTTCAACCAATCATCGGTATTTTAACAAAGAGATTAGGCAACGCATCATTACTTGGAATGAATTTGGGGTAGTAATTCTCAAGAAATGTAACTTTGACAGACTAATAACTAAGACATGACTTCCAAAAAAATTCATGACTTAAGGTCTATATGTTTCTCCAGGAAGTGAAATTTGTCAAAAACAGGCAGCAGGTTCTGTATGGTGTTCATCAAGAAGGTTTTGTATTAGATCTCTGTTCATTAACTGAAAAATGAAGGCAAAGTATGCTAACCTCAAGTGTGCTGAAAACAAGTCGCATTCGGCTGGCAACAACTGATGGCTCCTCAGCACGTCCTGAAACTGCCATTTGTTCTAGCTGAAGCGTCTTAACTGGAAGCCTTTGGCAAAAAAGAAAGAGAAGGTTGAGTCCAGTCATGCAATCTTAAATGCAATTGTTTTTTTAGATGTAGAAATGAAGTGCCAGGTGAAGTAAAGAAGGCATGTCCTTTCCAAACACATGAAACTGAGAAATGACCAGGACTCCAATGTTGAGAGCAAACAATTTGAAACAATAGTGAAAGAAAATTATGTAACTGAAATTGGAAAATTTTGCGGTGAGGTCTTACTCATTCCACACAAACAACCAATAGGGAAACCTCTATATGGGTTAAACCAACAAAAAAAACTAGTTATAACCCAAATTTTACTGGTACTTTGATTGGACTGTCAAGGAAGCACACCAACCATGTAACAAGTTCATGTAAGCTTGATATCAATGAGTCTTAGACAAAATACTAGCAAAACAGATGTGATCAAAGCAGCTCACCATGCCATTCCTCTCATGTAGTAAGCATTTGCTATGATCGCACAAAACCCTTTCCACTGAAGCCGTATGTCATCTGACACTGGAGGCGTAGATGACCATCGAACTATAGTTGGTTGTGGTGTACACAAGATTGTGATAAATATAATGCTCAACCACAGAATACACTCATCAACCTGCAGTTTGAAAAAAGAAATTGTGATGCCACAAGTTAGCCCATCATCCATTTCCTTATAACTTGTAATCCTAGTAATAGATTTATCTGATCAACAGTAAAACTATCATTGCAAATCACAATAGTCATAGAAATGCAGGTTGCAAAAAGTTTTGTTGGGAACATAAAGATCGTAAACAAAAAATGCAAATAATTCTTCTGGCATCCATTGGTATCTCATAACAACAGAAAGATAGGGCGTGGATTCCTTTTATTAGCAGTCTGTCTTCTTCCTTACAGTATCTATTATAAATTCAAACAAATGCTGCAACATAAAGACAGCAACAATAAAAACCGCCATATATAATATTGACAGTGCATGTCAAGGATCCTTACTGTGGTAAGAGAAGCATTAACTAAAAAATAGTTCAAAGCCTATAATATCCCAGCTAGAAAGAAAGATGCAACACTGAGGCGTATTAGATTCCATGGTGTTGATTCATCCTTAATTTGAAGTATATATTGTCATACATTGAACAGGCCAACAAGGCAGGATTAACTTACCTCCTCAGCAAATATCTTGGACTTCACACTGGTGCTCCCACCATAATTCTGCAATGCTTCGATTTCATCACCAGATTCTCTAATAGCAGTAAGTTCCTTACGTAATCCTTCTTCAGTGCAGCCAACAGCATATGCATTCACTCCAGCACTGATAAATTCCTGACAGGCAGCATCACTCAAACATGTAATTTGGGAATGACAGCAAAAAGAGACCCACATAATGATGGATAAAGATTAAATTGCAGAATATACTTTTAAGTTGTCACCTCCTCCACGGTCAATAACATTCCTGTATCGCCTAAACAAACTGATTGCTATGTTTCGAGAAGAACGATACTCATCATCAGGTGAATTAGAATCATGTGATCGGCACTGTAGCATGTAATGTAACCCTTACTGAACGCCCAATCAAACTCAAATCAAAAGAAATCTTCAACCCTGAAGCTTCACTGATACTTACCAGCCACCTATTTGAAGCCAGTCGCTGTAATACATGATGGGTTCTGAATTGGCTGCACCCCTTCCAAGAAATTGTGGAATCATTCGCTACATTACTGCAAGGACCACATACAATTCTAGGAGAAAAGGCAGTCCTCAAAGTATTGACATGGGTAATCTTGCAAAAAGAAGCATCATGATGTGTGTTAACACCCAGATATGCGCTGCACTTGCTAATAATTCCTGATGGATAGATGGTTACCATGGCTAAACCATCATAAATTCATTACCTTCAAAACAGAAGACAAACACTCATATTGTTTAAGAAGACAACGAAATTCAGATATAATCATAATCCTTGCTTAGATGATATTAAATCAACACTTAGTCTTTGTGTCCCAAAATTGGTTTCAGAATACTATTTAGCTGAAACACACTGAAAACAATACTATCTCAACCCCCCCCCCCCCCCCCCCTACAAACAAAAAGTCTGGTAAAAACATTCAAGTTTTAACCCTGTTGTTGAAGTTTGAGTTCTCATTTAGACAAAAGAAGCTTCTAATTGATTTCCATAATCCTCTGTGCTTCATCAACTATATGAAAATTGAAGCTATAGACTTCATGCTTATGCTTAGTAGTTTTTCATTAGCTAATAACTATAAACAAATTCTCATTATGAACATTCATAACCTACAAACACATCAAGTGCCACTTCCATATCACTTTCCTTCTCTAGTACCCTCATGTTTCTAGGCAACCAACCAGAAGTTTAGCAAACAAAAACATGGGTTTCAGTTCCAATAAGATTACAACCATAAAAATCAAGCAAACAAAGACATGGGTTTCAGTTCCAATAAGATTACAACCATAAAAATCAAGCAAACAAAGACATGGGTTTTTCTTCTCTAAGGATTATGGCCATAAAAATCCAATCTTTGAACTCCAAAGCCATTAAAACACAACAAACTTTAAAAATAAAAATAAAGCAACATATCAAAAGAAATGAACTTTACCTTATCTAGATTC
Source organism: Populus simonii (assembly GCA_007827005.2). NCBI lineage: Eukaryota > Viridiplantae > Streptophyta > Magnoliopsida > Malpighiales > Salicaceae > Populus > Populus simonii. The sequence goes on from CM017474.2 coordinate 1,047,766, forward strand.
AGATAAGCTCATTAGCAGCAATATAGCAAAGAGGGTAATGATGCAATCGACAATTTGATGAAAACTCAAGTGTGGACAGTTGGTTGGTTGATAAAGAGTGAAAGAAAGAAAGAATCTCTTTGAATGATATGGGGAAGTACTTAAGCCACCAATTTATTGAATGGCTATGACAGATTCCAATGATAGCTTGATTCCACCATAATTTTTTTCTGGTTATTGTTGTTAAAATCGCTATATTGGTGACTGTGACTTTGAAAGCTTTGTCCTTTGCTGGGATTTTGCGTGGCAAAGATCGATATTTAAGAACCCGTTTTCTTTTCCTTTATTTTTTAATAATTTTAATATATTAATATTAAAAATAAATTTTAAAAAATAAAAAATATATATTATTTTAATATATTTTTAAATAAAAACTATTTAAAAAAAAAAGGTGATGCTAACAAATTACAAATGGAAAACTACATCATTACTCCTACAATCATCTAACAAAATCATACTCAAATTAGTACTAATAATTTAACTTGAATATGATAGATATCAACTTAAATGATGGATTTTTTTCATTATTAAAAAATAAATAATTTTAATATTTAAATAAATATATATAACTCGATGAATATAAATTTATTATCATATAAATAATAAATAAAATATAAACTATATCCGTAAATATTCATCAAATAAACTAGTTCTAAAGTATATATCCTACATGGTAAAGCCTCAAAATTGATATTATCCCATATGATCACAAACCGCGTCTAATGCAACATAATTTGTAGAAACTCTCATTCTAGTTTTTCGATGTACAAAACAGGTTGGCTACTAACAAAATCAAGACATTCATCTAATTTCTTGATGTGGAAAACTTGCCTAATTACCCTTGTGATTTTACATCCTAGTTCATGAACACTCTTAGATGTTTCCACAGTAGTTCAATTGCTAGCTAACATGGAAGCTAGAGCTTTAAGAATGTCAATAACTCCTAACAATAATTTTCCTTGTAAGCTTGTAACCATCCTTCTACCACCTTGCAATCAAAAATTTAAAAGTGATAAGTTAATCAAAATATACTTGTACAAATATTGTGGCAGCTGCAATAATAAAAGACTTGCAGGAAAAAATTTACAAAAGCACAATAATTTCATAAAAAGTCATCAAAGAAAGCTCAATAATCCAAAATAGAGTTTGGAAGTCAAAGACTAAGGGTGTTTTTTTTTAAAAAAAAATTTATATTTTATCGTTTTGATGTATTGTTGTTAAAAATAATTTTTAAAAAAATTTAAAATTTTTATTTTAATGTATTTCTAAATGAAAAGTATTTTGAACCGTCACTACTATTACAATCTTAAATAATTATTTTAAAATCAATTATAATTTTGCATGAATCATACTAAGAACTCTGCTTTTAAATTTTAGTTAAAAGAAAGTTATAATTTATAGTTTTTATTAAACCTCCTACTTTTTCAATCCTCAATTATAAAAGTTAGCATAATGAAAAACACACACTTAACAAAACAAGTTCTTTGATCCAAAAAAAAGAACCCTCAAGTAGCTAGAAAACATGAGAAAATGCTTGTGATTAGCTAATTATAATGCAACATGGAAATGATTTTTTACACGAGTCCCACTCTATTTTGAAATCTTAGTTAAGAATAAACTATAATTTCTAGTTTTTCATAAGCATATTTTTTCAAGCAGCGATTGCAAATGCTAGAAAACATGAACAAATGCTTGTGATTATCAAATTGTAATACAACATGGAAATGATTTTTATGGTAATTATTAAGGGTGAGACACTGAGACTCAGATTTGGATCCTGTTTTCTTCTCTGTTTCACCGAACACTTGTTGGTATTATGCTTAGGAGTAAAAGAACAAGTTATTCTCTTTTTTCTGGTTTAGTTTCGAAGAGTTCGATCATCTTTCAATATGCTTAAGCATGAGATACAATACTGAAATTATAGGGAAAATCTTGGAGAACTGACGGATGGGGTTGCCTTGTTCTTGACAACAAATTTCTTGCCACTCGTTTTCAGATTTTGACAAGATTGTGGAGCGTTCGTATATAGAAAGAAGAAATAGAGAATTCATTTGTAGTCCTAATTGTGTAAAATAAATACCCACAGAACTTGATCTGCAAAGGATATGGCAGATACAAACTTAATTCTACCTGTCAGCATAGCCAGATCCATTTACAAAAACTACACGATCATCCTTAGCCTCCTGCTAAATGCATGCAACTCGACAAGGTCTCACCTTGACTCTTGTTGAAAATGGAAATCAAGCTGGCTTGAGAAATTGAACAAGATACAGCAGCCAAATTTGAACTGCCAATTGCCTTTCCCTGACTTGGTGGAATCCTCTCAAATCTCACCTACCACCCTCTTTCCTCTTCACTTTTCCTCTATATACTGTTAATGATACTAAGTTCTAATAGGTACACATGAATCTGTGGCAACAGCTGCAATGAGTAACAGTTTAACAAACAAAAGATAGTGACAAAACTGAAAACTGAAAACCGTAGCGTATCGTTGGCAATGAAAATTCTTTGAATTTATTTTAAAATTGTTTTGTAAACAGAATTATTTTTTTTCTGTTTTTTAAATCAAGTATGTTCTGTTTCTGTTTCTTTTATTTTTTTTCCAAAAACTAATTAAACACTATTATTTCATATTTAATTTATTTTTTAGGGTTAAATATGTATTCTCAAATTAATATATATATATATATATATATAAACTAATTTAAGTTTGATTTTTGAACCTCCTCGAAAATAGACTATTTATACTTATATTAATAAGTTTACAAGAATTTCATTTTTCTTAATCCAAGATTAAATGCTAATAACTATAGGAAAACATTAAAAAACTAACTTCAAATTTAGAAGGAACAAATGAGAAAAATTTATTGTCAAGATATCTAAATAATACAATTTTATTATAAGATAGCTGATATGAAAATATTCTAACCTTAAAAACAAGAAAAAAAACAAAAATAAGATGGGGCTGCTAAGTCGATAGCCCTAAGCACCACTCACTAGCGATGGGGTTGTAGAGATGGCTGTATCTTGATTTGGCAGAGACACCCTCCTCCACCCACTACTACACACACCAGCCAAACATCCTTGCTACAAAAAACATAGTATAATGTCCAACACATATAAGAGTGGCCATATTTTATCTCTCTATCCATCTAGACTCCACTGCATGAGATGCTCTTTTGAGCTCTCCAAGATTTGCTTTCCTTTGAACAACACTCACCACCACCAAGAACAACCATGTAAGCTTCTCTATTTATTGTTCTGTTTTCATGTTCATGACATTTGCTATGCAATTATGCTGTAAAGATTGCATCTTCTCTTTTTATATGTGATTTATTTACAAGGGTTTGAGATTGAATGATGGTGCTTCTTGTGAGTAATGAGTATTTTAATGAGATCTAGAAAACCCATTTTCAATTTTGCATTTGGCTTCTTTTTAGATTGTTGATTGTGTTTTGAGATATTGTTTGGAAATGGGAAGTGAAAGATTTGTCATTTTTGTTTTGATTGCTAGTGTGTTGCCTGGATTGCATGTTTTGGTTTGTTTTGTGATAGGTAATGTCAGTGGCTTGTAAATCATGTCCTAGTTTCCTTGTGTTCTCCTTTCTCAGACACTAACATATTTGTGATCCCTTTTGCTTTGGTTTTAAGTTGCTGGCATCGTTTGTCTCTTTATGTTTATACACATGATAAAAATCCAATCTTTATGTTTATACACATGATAAAAATCCAACCTTTATTCTGTATTTGGCCTGCGCTGATTATGTTCATTTCGGTGTCACCAGTTGTATCAAAAAGTTCATATGATTGTTGTTTTGATTAGATTTACTCTGTTAAGAAGATGAGGGGAGGAAGTTTGTGGCAACTTGGCCTATCAATAACCCGCCGACTTGCTCAGGCTGATAAGAAGGCTGTGGGACGTCGATACTTTGCCTCAGAAGCTGAGCTGAAAAAGACTGTCCTTTATGACTTCCATGTTGCTAATGGTGGCAAGATGGTGCCATTTGCTGGGTGGAGCATGCCCATTCAGTACAAGGACTCCATCATGGAATCGACGGTGAATTGTAGACAGAATGGTAGCCTTTTTGATGTCTCACATATGTGTGGGTTTAGCCTGAAGGGAAAGGACTGTGTTCCTTTCCTAGAGAAACTTGTTATTGCTGATGTTGCTGCGCTTGCACCTGGAACTGGGACTCTAACTGTCTTTACTAATGAGAAAGGAGGAGCAATTGATGATTCAGTGATCACCAAGGTGATGGATGATCACATGTACATAGTTGTGAATGCAGGGTGTAGAGATAAGGATCTTGCTCACATCGAGGCACATATGAAGTCATTCAAGGCAAAGGGTGGAGATGTCTCATGGCACATCCATGATGAGAGATCTCTTCTTGCCCTCCAGGTCAATTTTGTGTTCTTATCTTTGTCTCTCCTTTTGTTTTCTTTTTTTTTTTCCTCGTTGGATCTTTTATTGTGTCTTGATATTCATGAATTATTGCAAAATTAATTATTTGAATCCAGCTCTCAAGTAATTCGTGACTTTAGTATAGAACTAAAGCATGTCTGGCAGGTTGTTGAAATGTGTACTATCCCGCATTATAATAATACCTTTGTGCTTTGAACTACTCTTTCTTCTTCTATTGTTTGCCACTGCCAAACCTTTTCAGGAGCAACGGTGTCCTAATATCATGGCCTTACGGAGTTTCCTCTTTTTTTGTGGTGCAGGGTCCTCTTGCTGCCCCTGTTCTCCAACACCTGACAAAAGAGGATTTGAGCAAGGTATACTTTGGGGAGTTCCGTATTACAGACATCAATGGAGCGCGCTGCTTTATTACTAGGACAGGGTACACTTCGTTTTGGTTTCTCCTACTTTATATGTCCTCAAATATGGAATGCACATCTATGACCATTTATATGTAGCATTAAGAGCTTAAGAATAGCTCTCTTGTTGACGTTGCGTTTTGAGCGTGCTTAATTTCCCCTATTCTTTATTTTGCAACAAAATGAGTGGAACATGGTAATTGTCTATAACTGTACCCCTTTATTTTGACATCGCGAAGAAGAAATTAGTAAATAATGTCATTTAAACCATGTCTTTCCATGTTTACGTTTTTCTTACTGGACATGATGGATTTCTTCTGCCTCTTTGCTGACATTTTCAGGTACACTGGTGAAGATGGATTTGAAATTTCTGTTCCTTCAGAGAATGCAGTGGATCTTGCCAAAGCAATCCTAGAAAAATCTGAAGGAAAAGTAAGGTTGACAGGGCTTGGTGCTCGGGACAGTCTCCGACTTGAAGCTGGGCTGTGCTTATATGGTAATGACATGGAACAGCACATAACACCAGTAGAGGCAGGACTGAATTGGGCGATAGGGAAGAGAAGGAAGGCAGAAGGCGGCTTTCTGGGTGCTGAAGTAATACTCAAACAACTTGCAGAAGGTCCAAAAGTCAGGCTTGTAGGATTTAGCTCTACTGGTCCACCTCCTAGATCCCACAGTGAGATTCAGGATGAGAAAGGGACTAACATTGGAGAAATTACTAGTGGAGGATTTAGCCCATGCCTCAAGAAAAATATAGCCATGGGGTACGTGAAATCTGGTTTCCACAAGGCAGGCACCAAAGCGAAAATACTGGTACGTGGGAAGGCCTATGACGGAGTTGTCACAAAAAAGCCATTTGTACCAACTAAATATTACAAGCCATCTTAACTCAGGTTTCGTACTTCAGTTCCTGCATTTTCTAATTGGTTCCTGTTTTGACCTGTTTTCGATGAACTCGATCCACGAAATCTCCCCTATTTCTGTCTCCAAGTTGTTCTCTGTATCTTGTTCATATTTTTATTATTAGTTGACAGGAATGATTGGGTTACATCGTTCCAAATGAGAACAAATTTCATGATAATAAATGAAAACCACATCTACTTTCTTTGTATGTTGCTCATTTCAAGCACCCGTCGCCCCTTTACACTGCTTGGCAAAGAATTTTGTGAGCCTTTCCTGTATATAGGAGGTAGTGGTTTTAGTATGGTGGCTTATAAGCTCTTAAAAAAGCTGTGTCAACTGTCATGTCTTGGTATGTTACTATACACAAGGACCTGCACTGGATAGCTAAAACTAGCTATGCGAATATTTTATCCCCGTGTCTAAGCTGCTGCTGAACACAGCTCCCAAGACGTGAAAATCAGCTGTGCAAGCTCATTGCCTCTCGGCTGGTTTCTTCAACTATTTTTAAGCCGATGGCTTGTTTTTCCAAGCATCTCTAAACCTTCAGAAAATCCAAAGCCTTTCTAAGCCTTAACGAAAAGCAAAGTGGCTTTCAAAAGTTGTGAGAATCAACTGTGCGAGTCCAAGGCCATTGTCTCTTGATTAACAAAGCATATATAATAGAATTCCAACGTATTTTAGAGTTTCTGTAATAGACCTTTTCTGGTAAAAGACCTTTGGAATACCGAAGATCTGCTGACCGATACACATCTGCAGCTACCATGCTTTGGAAAGATGAGATGGGCGACGGAGTCAGCCCATAATATAAGAAAAGCAATGCACAGAGCGCCTGCCTCCCAGGATGTTCAAACATATCTGCGGCTACTGTTCAAGAGCTTGATTAAATCCTCAAATTTATTTTTAACCCATGACCATGAACAATTTGTTTATCCACTATTGGTGTTTCCAATAACAACCCCAAGAGGACTTGGCACATCTCATTCTTACAATTTTTACGACGAAAGGTGATACTCATAATCTCAACTAAAGTTTGGTAATGCGGAAAGAGGGTTTTTAATTGTATTAAAATGATGTTTTTTTATATTATTTTAAAAAATATTATATAATAAAAATATTGATTTAATATTTTTTTTTCAAGTTAAAAATAATTTAAAAAACAATTTGAAATCAACCAATTTTGACTGATTTTCTGTTTGGGCCATGTTGGACTGGTTCTTTAAGCCCTGTAAATGGCTTGAAATTAAATTCAAGTCCATTCATTCTAAGTTCCACTGTTCAGATCTCATTAAAATAAAAAAGCTGTGACATCTGATTATTCAAAACTTTGACATTTCTCTTCTTGGAATGTATAAAAATATTACAGCTTTGAATCAAAGCACACAAAGACCAACCTCTCAATCAACTCGGATATTTCTCCAAATCTTTGGAACTATATTATTCAATAACTTGAGTGCTTGAGAAATATATATTTAACTAGCCGTAAGCATCAGGGACAAGAATATATGAAACTTGTAATCTTTGACAATGCTCTCTTCGAACTACAGCCACTTGGAACAAATGTAAAATTTAAGAACATTGATTCCCTTTACATTTTAGATATCAAATCTCATGAATTTAGTGGTAATTATCATCCTTGCAAAGTAAAAGAGAAGTTTCTCATACATAACATCTTGATGAAAAAAATTTAATATCATTTACAAAAGAAATTAAGGGTTAATCTGTACATGTTACTTTGATGTACAGAAAGAATTTTTAAAAGAAAGTGAATTAGTTATGGACAGAGAGGTCTAATACTATCAAAAAAGTTTGCTAGCAAACTCATCTATGGTGCTTCCATGTACATGAGAAGTAGATGATTTTCTAGCAAGATCTCTAAGTTGTGACAAGCTCCTTCCAAGCTTCAATGCAACATTCATTTCAAACATTTCTCCATCTTCCCTTTTCTCCGAATCTTTTCCTGGAATTGTGGATTCAATTGATTCCTCCAAAAGTTTAAAGAATCCAGCAGAGTTCCTGTACATCTCAACCACCATACCAACTTGCCATCCATGCTCGAATGTATTGACTGTGCTAGCTAAAGCACCTGCTGTCACTGCCACTATTTCTGCCCATGATCCATGGCCTACAAAGGCAGACCCAGCAGCTGCAATGCCTGTAAGTAATGGGCCTGAGATGGCCATAATTTTGTTTACCTTCAATGCCAAGTTTCCTAGTCTCATATAATCTTCACTATCTTTTCTCTTTATCACTTCAATCACCTCCCCCATTTCCTTTTCAAGATCTTCACTCCACCCGTTCTTCGCTTGTGTTTTGTGCTGCTTCCTTGGGGATTCATGTGGTTTAGGCCACCAGACAGCAGGCTCAAAATTTTCTGGAAACTTTTCAATCATTTTCCCTAACAAAGGAAGAGGGTAAGCTTTATCAAGAGCCAATGTTTTCTCCATTGCGTCCTTCACATCTAATTCGGTAGGATCGCGAAGAGCAAGTGTAGTTTGAATTTGGCAATAAAGTTGCTTGAACAATCTTGTTGCATTTCTTTGCTCTTCAGCGAGCTGTGAAGGTTGGATTTTGTTCATGATGATTAACATCCCTGTAGCTGCTGAAAATAAAAGAGTTGATGATAACTTCAAAGCCAAAAGAGGAGCTCCTGCTGCACCACCTGCCGCAACACCAACCATAGTTGCAGCTGTGAGAGTGATCATATTAATGGAATTCAAGAGAAGTTTGTTCCAATTGTCACGTTGCTCGCCGATGTTTTTGTGCATCTCAACTCTATCAGCAACAGCTTCTAGGATTGCATAAAGCTTGGCTGATGCTGTAGTACTAGTTGTAGACTTGATTGGCTCATACTGATCTAGTCCTGTGTTTTCTGATGGGATTGTACTTGTGAACCCATTTCTTAAATTCAGTTCCTCCAGTAATTTTAATGGTGTTTTTGTAGCTGGGAAACGAATCCTTGGAAGTTTAGGGACAGAAATGGCAGCATTGATTCCCTTTGAACAGCTACGAGAAGATGAAGAGAATAGCAAGCCTGAAGCTCTTAAAGAGGCCATATTGTAATATGGGGTTTCTTTGATTTCTTTTGTTCTTTGGTTTCTTTGTATGTAGGAGGAGAGGGTTGATGATGGATGAAAATGGAGGGAGGCCATGGAAGGTATTTATAGCAACCACCATAAGTGGAAAGAAAATGTCATACGGGTTGAATTGACTGTATTATAGAGTTGACAAACCACCACGTTGGCTGCTGACTGGATCAATTCACCCCTTTAGAATTGTTTCTTTGGTCTCAGGTCTGACATTGTAAAACTTCATCTGCAGCGGTTGTATCCTACCTTAGCTTCCTCCGACACCATCACTCATGCAAGATTTTCTTAAGACTTGACTTCCACGAGTAGGGGACCTCTTGTTTCTTAAATCCCATCCATGGAAATATCATTAATTCTTCCGAATTATATAAAGGCAAAATTTATATGGAAGCTGACCGATAACTCTCCAACTCTCGGCTCTGGATATTTCACGAGATGTAATTGTCATGGAAGCACAAGAACACCACTTCCTTGTTGTCTCGGTGGAAAGCCACTGCCCTTCCCTTGTACGTATATGCCCTTAAAAATCACTGAAGCCAAAGACTCATGCGAGATCATACTCTTGAAGGAAATATTAGGTATTGATGAACTTCAAATGGATTTGATCCTTCACAGCTAGTAGTGGATTGGTTGTTGGGTTAGGTAACTAGCTATCACCTACAAAACAGACTCTTTAATACTTAATTAAATAAAAGTATTACAGAAGCAAGAAACTTGAGAGTGTAAGCATGGATTTTTAGTACAAGTATATCTGTTGTCATAAGAGTCCTATGCCTTCATACCTGATCATCCTCGCCATTTATAAATATTTTAAAATATTTCATTCATAGTTTTCCTCAAGATTTTCATTAGCATTAAGCCGGCTGCAATAGTACAATGGTTATGTCTCTAGAGATTATGGTGATCACTAGCACTAGAAAATTAAGGATATCTTGTGTAGCTGGTGAAAGTGGTGGCCTGAGAGAGTTAAAGAAGATGGTTTATGGGCTAGACAGGATGGTGTGATATGTGTTCGATCCTGACATGGATTCTAAAAATATGTGGGTAGCCAAGCCAAAGAAAGAAAAGATAGGAGAGAAAATTATGTGTGATATTTTAAGCAATTATCTTTATTGTATTTAGTGACATTTATATAACTTTCAAAGTCAATTATATCAATATTACTTGTAATTATGATAAGATTTTATTGATATTTGATCATAAGTCATTTGTTTTAAGTACCATTAAACTTTAATGGTATTTGAAAATGAGTATAGATACATACAATTGTCACTTAAATTAAAAAAAAAAAAAGAATATCATAAAAAATATAATACTGACAATTATGAAATATTGTATAATGTATATCTATAGTTTATTTTAGTAAGTTTTATAAAGAAATGTATTTAAAAGTTAATTTTGTTATACGAGTTGTAATGTAATTGATTACTTCATATTAATCTAGGAGAAGAGGTTGATAATGCAAGAGAAGAGACCAAATGGAAGTCATTTATAATATTTAATTAAAAAAATTAATTTTTATTTTGTTATCAAATAAAATTATTAAGATATTTTAAAAATATTTGAGGGTATTTTTTTAAAATATTATCAAGTATTCAATATTTTTTTAGTCATTATCAATATTTTTTTATCATTGAATTTTTTTTATTAAATTAACTGAGCTTATTGTATTTTTTTGAATTAATAATTTTGATTTTAGATTTTTCTTGTTAGATTAAAAATACTATCATTGTTTATATTAAAAAAAATTTAAGATCGTAACGCAAGTAACTATCTAATAATAACCTAAAAAACCCATCTGAAAAGTGAAGGTCATGTCTTTTGAATCGAATTCAAAAAATTGACTGCCAGGAAGAGTGGACAATGGCTGCTGACAGGACCTGTTCACCTCTTAATAACATGTATGCTTAAAATTTCTACCATTGCATGGCCAACCCTTAATTTCCACAGCTAGAAATAACATCATATCGCACTCCATTTGATCTCATGATAGAACAACAAAACAGATTTTGTTAGCTTAATTCAACAATTCAATGGAGGTGTTGACAATTTAAAAATTTTTAATGCAAAAAAAAATATATATATATTGGATTAGCAAACAAGTTTTCACTTTGTAGTTTGTACAAAGGAATTGGTATTAGAACGTAATGAAGGAATGTGGATTAGCTAGTAATGTAGAAAAAATCTACTTTCAAAATAGTTTGCTAGCAAACTCATCTATGGTGCTTCCATCTATATGAGAAGAAGTTGATTTTCTGGCAAGATCTCTAAGCTGTGACAAGCTTCTTCCAAGCTTCAACGCAACACTCATTTCAGACATTTCTCCATCTTCCCTTTCCTCGAAATCTTTCTCTTGAATTGTGGATTCAATTGATTCCTCTAAAAGAGTAAAGAATCCAGCACTGTTTCTATACATTTCAACCACCATACCAACTTGGCCACCGTGCTCAAATGTATTTACTGTGCTAGCCAATGCACCTGCTGTGACTGCCACGATTGCTGCCCATGATCCATGGCCTACAAAGGCAGACCCAGCAGCTGCAATGCCAGTAAGCAATGGACCTGAGACGGCTAAAATCTTGTTCACCTTCAATGCCAAGTTCCCAAGTCTCATATAATCTTCACTGTCTTTTCTCTTTATCACTTCAATCACCACCCTCATTTCCTCTTCAAGATCCTCACTCCACCCATTCTTTCCTTGTGCTTTCACGTGTTTTCTACTGTGAGACTTGTTTGACTTAGGCCACCAAATAGCAGGCTCAAATTTGTCAGGAAACTTTTCAATCATTTTCCCTAGCAAAGGAAGAGGATAAGCTTCATCTAGAGCCAAAACCCTGTCCATTGTATCCTTCACATCTGTATCAGTAGGATCATGAAGAGCTAGTGTGTTTTGTATTTGGCTATAAAGTTGCTTGAACAATCTTGTGGCATTTCTTTGCTCTTCTGCGAGCTGTGAAGGTTGGATTTTGTTCATGATGATTAACATTCCTGTAGCAGCAGAAAATAAAAGAGTTGATGATAACTTCAAAGCCAAAAGTGGAGCTCCTGCTGCGCCACCTGCTGCTACACCAGCCATAGTTGCAGCTGTGAGAGTGATCATATTAATTGAGTTCAAAAGAAGTTTGTTCCAATTGTCACGTTGCTCGCCAATATTTCCATGCATCTCTACTCTATCACCGACAGCTTCCAACATCGCATAAAGCTTGGCTGATGCTGTAGTACTGGTTGTAGAAACGATTGGCTCATATTGATCAAGTCTTGTGCTATTTGCAACATTATTGTTTTCTAATAGGATTGTACCTTTGAACCCATCTCGTAAATTCAAATCCTCAACCGGTTTCAATGGATTTTTTGGAGCTGAAAAAGGAATTCTTGGAAGTTTAGGGATTGACATGGCTGCGTGGGTTCTTGTTGAACAACTACAAGTAGAAGAGAAAAGAAAGCTTGAAGCTTGCAAAGATGACATTGTATATGGGATTTCTTTGATTTTCTTTGGTTTCTTTAATGTGTTTGTACGTATGAGGAGAGGTTGATGATGAAAATGGAGGAAGACAATGGAAGGTATATATAGCAACCAACAGTGAAGGTCATCTGTGTTGAATTGACTGCATAATAGAGCTGACAACGTCCACCGCAACGTTGGCTTGTGGCATGCTGACCGGACCCGTTCACCGCATGGAATATTTGTCTACTTCAAGATTCTTACTCCAGCCTCTGCCTCTGCCTCTACCTCTACCGGGCCTTAGACTGCAACTTAAATTGATCAATTCTGCTGTTATAATTTATGTTTTCTCAGCTTCTTGTGGCATCATTGCTCATGCAAAATTTTCTTGATTTGGACTAAATATATTAGCTCTTGCTTCAAGTTCTTATTGCCCCTTCAACAAGTTAGTCTCACGATATAAAGAACTAAAGAAAACTAGAATATTTTGGAATTGACCAATGTCTTCTCATTGATTACATCATTTACTTGTTAATTGGGATTAGGATAAAATTAAGAATAAGGGAAATAAAGGAAAAGTTGGGTTACTTTTGAGGTTATGAAGAAAAACAATTGAAATTTTATTTTTTAATCACCGATTTTGCTTAGAGGATACTAGCTTTAGACTCAGGCCAGACTATTTTTCAAAATAAAAATAATACTGTAATTAAAGAATAAAATTAAAAAAATAACTTTTTTAAAAAAATAACCAAGAAAGAAATAAGATATCAAAATTGTAAGACTTATATTCTTGAATATAATCGAACACATCCAAAGTTGGCTAAAAACCAATCTTCCCAGTCTCCCAGACCTTTGCTCTCATTTTTGCATCTAAAGCTTTGATGAGAAGGTGAGAAACGATTATACTGCAAACAAAAATATATATATATATATATATATATATATATATATATATAATTAAAGGATGTAACTTAACTGGTTAGGTTTTGAGTTTATTTTTTAAAAATCACTATTTTGAGTCTCATAAACCTTAGAGTCACTGGAAGCTTATATGATCATTAATTTCAGAACCTGTAAAATTAATCGAAATACACGCAAGCTATTCAAATAAATATCCATGTTAATTTATAAAAAAAAATACATAGGTTCGAAAGTAACTCCTTCGGTAACCTTTTTTTTCGAGTTGTGTTCCATCCATGAAGCAAGAAAAATGCGAACGAAAAAGCAAGCGAAAAAGGAGCGGATTGGAAATTATGGGTATCCATAAACCAAGTGAAAAAAGAATGTAGTAACTATGAACAATTAAAAAAAATGCCTAATTAGATCGGAACTAGTACTGTGGACGAAAGGAAATACTGCAATTTAATTTTTTTATTATCAACTTGAATTTGAAAGAATTTTCATTTTATAAAATATAATTAATAAATATATATTATTTATTCTTGAAATATTTCATTAAATGGAGATTTGTTTCATTGCGCAAATAACCTTAAGTTAAACCGGCTCCGTGTCCTATCCCTTGCCATCACCAACTTCCAACATTACAGGCTAATTCCACGGTGGTAACCAATAATGGAGACAACCTGTAAGAAATATTTTTCATGAAAATAAATATGTAGTTAGTTTAGCAGCATAAAAATATTATTTTAAAGTATTTATTTATTTTATATAGAGATAATATTTTTAGAATACAATTAAGCCTTTTAAATCTTTAAAAAATAAGAAGATAAGTTCAAAAAAAGAATATATAATTTTTTATATATTGTTTTTCTATGTAATAACAGGTTTTCATATACTTGAAACATAATAATGAAATAGTATGAGTGTTAATAAAACAGTATAACCGTTAAGTTCAAGTATTAAGTATTATCTTTTGATATTATAAATATCCATATAATGGTATTAGAAAGCCCACTAAGAGAGTCTTTCTACCCTAACTTAATTTACTACACAATAAAAACCTACACTTATAAACATTAGAAGAAAGTATTTCTTTTCAATATAAAATATACATCTTTTTTTTATTATTTATTTACAAACTACACCAACACAACCCACTATAACAAACAGGTTTACCGATTCAGTACTCTTGCAATTTCTTGTAACCTCGTCTCTGTTATCTTTTTCATTCTAAAATGTTTATAAATGATCAGGTATGAAGGCATAGGGCTCTTATGACAACAGATATACTAAAAATCCATGCTTGCACTCCAAGTTTCTTGCTTCGGTAATTCTTTTATTAAATTAAGTGTTAAAGAGTCTGTTTTGTAGGTGATATATACTTACCTAACCCAACAACCAATCCACTACTAGCTGTGAAGGATCAAATCCATTTGAAGTTCATCAATACGTCATATTTCCTTCAAGAGTATGATCTCGGATGAGTCTTCGGGTTTAGTGATTTTTAAGGGTATATAAGTTCGGTCTGTTTATTTTGAAATTTTTTGTTTTATTAAAAAATATTTTTTATATATGTTTTTAGAATATTTTGATGTGCTGATTTTAAAAATAATTTTTAAAAATAAAAAAATATTATTTTAATATATTTTTAAATAAAAAATACTTTAAATCATAACCGCTAACTTAATTTTAAATAATTATATATAAAATAATAAATCATAACCGGTATCACAATTCTAAATAATTATATATAAAGCAAGGGCAGTGGCTTTCCACCTGGACAATAAGGACGTGGTGTTCTTGTGATATAAATGATTCCTTGGATGGGATTGAAGAAACAAGAGGTCACCTACTCGTGGAAGCCAAGTCTTAAGAAAATCTTGCATGAGTAATAGACTGAATTTTGTAGAGTATAGGTTTTTTTTTAATTATTAATATGGATGTTCGGGTTAGCTTGTACACCTCGATTAATTTTACAAGATCTAAAATTAATGACTATATAAATTTTTAGTAACCTTAAAATTTATAAAATTTAAATTGATGATTTCTAAAAAATAAAATTATAAATTTTTTTTAAGCATATTATTGGTGTAATATCCGTTTCATAGACATGATGTCTCAAAAAAGGTTACAAGACTCAATTGACGTGCCTATTATGTATTACTTTTGACAAGTCTAAAATCATGTTTGGTAGTGTGGTTGTGGTTATTTTTCAAAATGTTTTTTATTTGGAAGTGTATTAAAATGATGTTTTTTTTTTATTTTTTTAAAAAAATTATTTTTAATATCAGCACATCAAAATAATTTGAAAACACCAAAAAAATTAATTTGAAATAAAGAAAAAAAATTTAAAAATTCAATTTTTTAAAAAATTACTTTTAAAATATAAAAACAGATCTTGAAATTGTTGCTGGAAGCTTTGAGCCTTTAATTCTCAAATCTTCCACCAAAACCAAGATTTAATTGCAAATTGTATTAAACCCGATCTAACTCTATAAATTAATCCTTATATTCAAAATTTAATTCTAGTTAAGTTTCAAAGTTAACTTGATTAAATTTAATTAAATCAAACAAATTAATTAACAGTCCAGTTCAATCTATCTTTAAAATTAAAAAAGAATAAATGATGTAATTTTTAATCTCCGACTAGATTGAATTTAAAAACTTTAAAAAACTATATATATTTATATAGATATAACATCATGAAAGGTTTCAAAAGCTATGGGCACTGAAGCTACAGGGAAAAGCATCTGAATTTTGTTTTCCCACAAAATATATAGGATAAGTGGGCCGTCCAGGCCCAACATTAACAAGTTGAAGTTGAGTCCAGGCCTGGATAGTGAATGACAAGATTAACCCTCTCCCCACCAATTTCAAATATTGTGCAGGCCTAAATTAAAAAATAAATTTAATTCGGCCCAATTAGAGGCTGGAGCATGAGCCTATAGATTTTTTCTGTGGTTGGACACTTGTAGCCTGGACTTGGCTCTTTCAAGTTCCATCTGTCATTTTTTTTTTAATTATTATTTTTTAAAAAAGAAACCGATAAATCTCACCTTACGGCATGGCTAATTGGCTGTGTGCTTCTCAATAATATATATATATATATATATATATATATATATATATATATATATATATATATAAAGTTGACCGTAAAACAGCTAATTCTTCCGGGTTCCGTGACCATAATTTAAAAATAAATAATTAAATAAATGATTTTGTAAATACTAAATATACAAGCAGGTCATTGGTGATCAAGCCGCCTTTTCAACCTTTAAAGAATAAACTAGTTGAATTGCGGGGGATCCTATTTTATTTGGAGATAATCAATTACTTCATGATTTAACTATATTATCGTCATCTGTATTGTTATAATCATTATAATTATGTTTTTTTAATTATTCTTATTGTACATAAACAAGGACAAATAATGGATTTCATATCCATTGAAAAATGCTTAATCCGAAATTGATATGTTTTTATGATATTTTCTTTTTTTTTTTACTTGGTACATGTGCATTTTTTTATTGATTAAGATTGAATTAAAAAAATATATCCTAAAGCTAAAATAATAAATAATAATAGAAAATATCGAGAATATATAACACATATATGTTACATTCCTGATGCACATTAAATTTAAATTCTCAAATACTCTTTTTTTAAATAAAAAAAATAAACTATTGCATCATTTGATTTTGTATTTATTAAAAAAAATTAATTAAAAAATAATAAATGTGCAGATAATACAAAATTCAATTTGCATGTTATTAAAACTTTTAAACAATTCGAAGAATCATGATGTGAATTAATTTATTATTAAAAATAGTTTTCTTAATTTTTTACTCATATTTATATATTATTTTGTATATATCAAAAAATCAATTCAATATAAAAGCTTAAATTGTTAAGTGAAGTTGCAAGATATGATTTATATTATTTTCTAACACACCCTCTCAAGTGAAAGTTCTTTGGACTTAAAACTTGCACAGACCCGCATTATTTTATGCTTGATTTTTATCAAATAAATAGAGTGGTGAGATTTTAAACTCATGACTACTTGGTCATTAAGGTTCTAATACCATTGTTAAAGAATTAATTCAACCTAAAACTTAAATTGTTATTAAAATTTTAAGATATAATTTATATTATTTTATTGAATGAAACCAGTTTGGAGTTGGATGTTGATATCTTACTGAAACTGCCATGTAGATTTGTTTATCTATTTCCAAATTAATGTCTAATGCTTCGAATAGGGACTAATTTAGAGGAAGCACCAGACGATTCGTACATTTTATTGCTGGGAAAACGAAGAAAATATATCAAAATAATCCTCCATTATATGCTGGTAATTTCTGTCAGAATGGTATTTCAAAGCATGGTAGCTCCCTTGATGAATTGATTAAATTCAAGTAAATTTCATACGCTAGACTCCGTCGCCCATCTCATCTTTCCAAAGCATGGTAGCTGCAGATATATGTTTATCGGTCAGCAGATCTTCGGTATTCCAAAGGCCTATTTTAGCTATCCAGTTGCAGGTCCTCGTGTATTAACATACCAAGACATGGCACAGTTTTTCTTAGAGCTTAAAAGCCACCATACTAAAACCACTACCTATATACAGGAAAGGCTCACAAAATTCTTTGCCAAGCAGTGTAAAGGGGCGACGGGTGCTTGAAATGATCAGCAACACATAAAGAAAGTAGATGTGGTTTTCATTTATTATCATGAAATTTGTTCTCATTTGGAACGATGAGACACGATCATTCTTGTCAACTAATAATGAAAATATGAACAAGATACACAAGATATCCTTTCTAGTGCTAGTAATCACCATAATCTCTAGAGACATAACCATTGTACTATTACAGCCGGCTTAATGCTAATGAAAATCTTGAGGAAAACTATGAATGAAATATTTTAAAATATTTATAAATGGCGAGGACGATCAGGTATGAAGGCATAGGACTCTTATGACAACAGATATACTTGTACTAAAAATCCATGCTTACACTCTCAAGTTTCTTGCTTCTGTAATACTTTTATTAAATTAAGTATTAAAGAGTCTGTTTTGTAGGTGATAGCTAGTTACCTAACCCAACAACCAATCCACTACTAGCTTTGAAGGATCAAATCCATTTGAAGTTCATCAATACCTAATATTTCCTTCAAGAGTATGATCTCGCATGAGTCTTTGGCTTCAGTGATTTTTAAGGGCATATACGTACAAGGGAAGGGCAGTGGCTTTCCACCGGGACAACAAGGACGTGGTGTGCTTGTGCTTCCATGACAATTACATCTCGTGAAATATCCAGATCTGCTGAGAGTTGGAAAGTTATCGGTCAGCTTCCATATAAATTTTGCCTTTATATAATTCGGAAGAATTAATGATATTTCCATGGATGGGATTTAAGAAACAAGAGGTCCCCTACTCGTGGAAGTCAAGTCTTAATTAAGAAAATCTTGCATGAGTGATGGTGTCGGAGGAAGCTAAGGTAGGATACAACCGCTGCAGATGAAGTTTTACAATGTCAGACCTGAGACCAAAGAAACAATTCTAAAGGGGTGAATTGATCCAGTCAGCAGCCAACGTGGTGGCTTTTCAACTCTATAATACAGTCAATTCAACCCGTATGACATTTTCTTTCCACTTATGTTTGCTATAAATACCTTCCATGGCCTCCCTCCATTTTCATCCATCATCAACCCTCTCCTCCTACATACAAAGAAACCAAAGAACAAAAGAAATCAAAGAAACCCCATATTACAATATGGCCTCTTTAAGAGCTTCAGGCTTGCTATTCTCTTCATCTTCTCGTAGCTGTTCAAAGGGAATCAATGCTGCCATTTCTGTCCCTAAACTTCCAAGGATTCGTTTCCCAGCTACAAAAACACCATTAAAATTAGTGGAGGAACTGAATTTAAGAAATGGGTTAACAAGTACAATCCCATCAGAAAACACAGGACTACATCAGTATGAGCCAATCAAGTCTACAACTAGTACTACAGCATCAGCCAAGCTTTATGCAATCCTAGAAGCTGTTGCTGATAGAGTTGAGATGCACAAAAACATCGGCGAGCAACGTGACAATTGGAACAAACTTCTCTTGAATTCCATTAATATGATCACTCTCACAGCTGCAACTATGGTTGGTGTTGCGGCAGGTGGTGCAGCAGGAGCTCCTCTTTTGGCTTTGAAGTTATCATCAACTCTTTTATTTTCAGCAGCTACAGGGATGTTAATCATCATGAACAAAATCCAACCTTCACAGCTCGCTGAAGAGCAAAGAAATGCAACAAGATTGTTCAAGCAACTTCATTGCCAAATTCAAACTACACTTGCTCTTCGCGATCCTACCGAATTAGATGTGAAGGACGCAATGGAGAAAACATTGGCTCTTGATAAAGCTTACCCTCTTCCTTTGTTAGGGAAAATGATTGAAAAGTTTCCTGAAAATTTTGAGCCTGCTGTCTGGTGGCCTAAACCACATGAATCCCCAAGGAAGCAGCACAAAACACAAGCGAAGAACGGGTGGAGTGAAGATCTTGAAAAGGAAATGGGGGAGGTGATTGAAGTGATAAAGAGAAAAGATAGTGAAGATTATATGAGACTAGGAAACTTGGCATTGAAGGTAAACAAAATTATGGCCATCTCAGGCCCATTACTTACAGGCATTGCAGCTGCTGGGTCTGCCTTTGTAGGCCATGGATCATGGGCAGCAGTAGTGGCAGTGACAGCAGGTGCTTTAGCTAGCACAGTCAATACATTCGAGCATGGATGGCAAGTTGGTATGGTGGTTGAGATGTACAGGAACTCTGCTGGATTCTTTAAACTTTTGGAGGAATCAATTGAATCCACAATTCCAGGAAAAGATTCGGAGAAAAGGGAAGATGGAGAAATGTTTGAAATGAATGTTGCATTGAAGCTTGGAAGGAGCTTGTCACAACTTAGAGATCTTGCTAGAAAATCATCTACTTCTCATGTACATGGAAGCACCATAGATGAGTTTGCTAGCAAACTTTTTTGATAGTATTAGACCTCTCTGTCCATAACTAATTCACATTCATTTAAAAATTCTTTCTGCACATCAAAGTAACATGTACAGATTAACCCTTAATTTCTTTTGCAAATGATATTAATTTTTTTTCATCAAGATGTTACGTATGAGAAACTTCTCTTTTACTTCGCAAGGATGATAATTACCACTAAATTCATGAGATTTGATATCTAAAATGTAAAGGGAATCAATGTTCTTCAATTTTACATTTGTTCCAAGTGGCTGTAGTTCGAAGAGAGCATTGTCAAAGATTACAAGTTTCATATATTCTTGTCCCTGATGCTTACGGCTAGTTAAATATATGTTTCTCAAGCACTCAAGTTATTGAATAATATAGTTCCAAAGATTTGGAGAAATATCCGAGTTGATTGAGAGGTTGGTCTTTGTGTGCTTTGATTCAAAGCTGTAATATTTTTATACATTCCAAGAAGAGAAATGTCAAAGTATAAAGTTTTGAATAACCATCTAGGTGGTGGCTCAGCGGTAAGAGCTTGGGACCAAGATATTTGCTCTCTCTGTGGTCTCAGGTTCAAGCCCTGTGATTGCTCATATGATGGCCACTGGAGGCTTACATGGTCGTTAACTTCAGGGCCCGTGGGATTAGTCAAGGTGCGCACAAGCTGGCCCGGATACCCACGTTAAACTAAAAAGAAAAAAAAAGTTTTGAATAATCAGATGTCACAGCTTTTTTATTTTAATGAGATGTGAACAGTGGAACTTAGAATGAATGGACTTGAATTTAATTTCAAGCCATTTACAGGGCTTAAAGAATCAGTCCAATATGGCCCAAACAGAAAGTCTGTCAAAATTGGTTGATTCATTTTGAAATTGTGTTTTAAATTATTTTTAATTTGAAAAAAATATTAAATCAATATTTTTAATATATGATAATTAAAAAAAAAATACATAAAAAAACATCATTCTAATACTATTAAAAAGCTCTTTCCACGTTACCAAACACATTCAGCTTTGTGCCTTGCTTTCTTATATTATGGGCTGACTCCGTCGCCCATCTCATCTTTCCAAAGCATGGTAGCTGCAGATGTGTATCGGTCAGCAGATCTTCGGCATTCCAAAGGTCTTTTACCAGAAAAGGTCTATTACAGAAACTCTAAAATACGTTGGAATTCTATTATATATGCTTTGTTGATCAAGAGACAATGGCCTTGGACTCGCACAGTTGATTCTCACAACTTTTGAAAGCCACTTTGCTTTTCGTTAAGGCTTAGAAAGGCTTTGGATTTTCTGAAGGTTTAGAGATGCTTGGAAAAACAAGCCATCGGCTTAAAAATAGTTGAAGAAACCAGCCGAGAGGCAATGAGCTTGCACAGCTGATTTTCACGTCTTGGGAGCTGTGTTCAGCAGCAGCTTAGACACGGGGATAAAATATTCGCATAGCTAGTTTTAGCTATCCAGTGCAGGTCCTCGTGTATAGTAACATACCAAGACATGACAGTTGACACAGCTTTTTTAAGAGCTTATAAGCCACCATACTAAAACCACTACCTCCTATATACAGGAAAGGCTCACAAAATTCTTTGCCAAGCAGTGTAAAGGGGCGACGGGTGCTTGAAATGAGCAACATCCAAAGAAAGTAGATGTGGTTTTCATTTATTATCATGAAATTTGTTCTCATTTGGAACGATGTAGCACAATCATTCCTGTCAACTAATAATGAAAATATGAACAAGATACAGAGAACAACTTGGAGACAGAAATAGGGGAGATTTCGTGGATCGAGTTCATCGAAAACAGGTCAAAACAGGAACCAATTAGAAAATGCAGGAACTGAAGTACGAAACCTGAGTTAAGATGGCTTGTAATATTTAGTTGGTACAAATGGCTTTTTTGTGACAACTCCGTCATAGGCCTTCCCACGTACCAGTATTTTCGCTTTGGTGCCTGCCTTGTGGAAACCAGATTTCACGTACCCCATGGCTATATTTTTCTTGAGGCATGGGCTAAATCCTCCACTAGTAATTTCTCCAATGTTAGTCCCTTTCTCATCCTGAATCTCACTGTGGGATCTAGGAGGTGGACCAGTAGAGCTAAATCCTACAAGCCTGACTTTTGGACCTTCTGCAAGTTGTTTGAGTATTACTTCAGCACCCAGAAAGCCGCCTTCTGCCTTCCTTCTCTTCCCTATCGCCCAATTCAGTCCTGCCTCTACTGGTGTTATGTGCTGTTCCATGTCATTACCATATAAGCACAGCCCAGCTTCAAGTCGGAGACTGTCCCGAGCACCAAGCCCTGTCAACCTTACTTTTCCTTCAGATTTTTCTAGGATTGCTTTGGCAAGATCCACTGCATTCTCTGAAGGAACAGAAATTTCAAATCCATCTTCACCAGTGTACCTGAAAATGTCAGCAAAGAGGCAGAAGAAATCCATCATGTCCAGTAAGAAAAACGTAAACATGGAAAGACATGGTTTAAATGACATTATTTACTAATTTCTTCTTCGCGATGTCAAAATAAAGGGGTACAGTTATAGACAATTACCATGTTCCACTCATTTTGTTGCAGCTAAAGAATAGGGGAAATTAAGCACGCTCAATAGAGTGAATGACACTTTGTTCATTTTATTTAAAAATAAATAAACAAACTACGATTTATAGCGGCAAATAACATGTAAAGATTTTGGCCAACGAATGTTAAATAAATAAAGTATAGAATCAAAATTTCAGGGATAAAAAATGAGTGAATGGAGAATTTTTTGACGAAAGTGAACTTTTTAACTTGAATATGAAAAAGGATCCATTTTGTTTTCTCTTTCTTTTAATTTCTTAACACTAAAAATTAAATTTTATTCTATGAAATTGGCCTCAATGTTGAAATTTTATCAAATATTGAATTGTCAAAAAAAATACAAGGAGAACATAAAATATCACTTAAAAAGATAAAATTAAAAAAAAATAATGAAAAAAATAATCATTGAACAATGTTGTACGTAATAGATTGAGAGAGTGTGCACAATAATCAAAAAAACAATGGATGATGAGTTAATGCTACCTTAATTATCGATTCAATTTTTTTTAAAAAAAATTAATATTTAATGTTCAAATTATAGTTTACTAGCATGTTTAGATACTAATTAAAAAAAATAAGTATGTAAATTCTTAATAGTTAAATTCAAATAAATTATTTTTATTAAAACATTATTATTTCATTTTAAAAAAAATTTCCTAATTATTACAATGATAAGTTAATGCTACGTTAATTATCGATTCATTTTTTTTAAAATAAAATTAATATTTAATGTTCAAAGTATAGTTGACTAGCATGTTTCAGAAACTGATTTTAAAAAAATAAGTATCAGATAAATTCACATCTTAATAGTTTAATTCAAATAAATTATTTTTATTAAAACATCATTATTTATTTTTTAAATAATTCCTAATTATTACAATATTTCTGATCAGGTAAACTTAACTAGATAATTAAATCATATTTCATTAAGTAAATTTTTTTTAATTTGGTTTAAATCAAGTGGATTTATTAGATTAACCTAATTGAGTTTTAACAATTATGATTTCAAGTTTTAAGCTTTGAATTCAAATTTAAATAAAAAGATATTAAAATATTTTTTTAAAAAAAACAATACTCCAATTTATATATAAATGATTTATCAAAATTTAATATCTTAATCTATTCAAGTCAACACCCATAACTTTTTAAATTTTTTTTAAAAAAATAATATTTTTAGGATTGATTTAGATTGACGATTACCTAGACTCTAAACCGAATCATACCCCAAGCTTGATCTTAAATGGTCATTAAAATTGGTAATGAAGCTCCACTGTTATAATTTTAACTTGGTCAAAATAGATTTAGTGTGTAAAAGAAGAACTCTTCTCATGGATGAGTTCCATATAGCTTTGTGCTAGCCATTAGAGCAGTGCTATCCCATTTGATGCTAAGATAATTAATTAGTTATAGGTGAGTTAAAGAAAAAAATTAAAATTTTTACCCTTGAACTAAATAAATTTTTTCTTTATTATGGACACCTAATTTTGATGTAGATAGCTTATTTATTTAAATAATTCCAAAACTACGACCTTCTTCCTAAACCAAATAATCTATCATTTTCATACAAAGGTGTAACACAAATTAAATTATGACTCCATCAAAGAATATTTTCTTGATTATTTATTATTCTCTAGAAATCATCAACTTGATACCCTAATAAAAAAAAACACACAAAATTAAATTTTAACATCAAGATGCTGGTAGAGAGACAGACATATGGTTTATCAAAAGAAAAGTCAAATCACAATAATTTTACATTTTCGAGTTAGTGTCCATAAACAAATAGAAGGGTTAGCAAATCATTTTCATGACCACCTAAAAAGTTTATCATTCAATCCATAATTGATTTTGATCTGGTATGATTCAATTAATTTAATTAAAATCTTGTTTTATTTTTAAAAAATAGTAATATTGTTTTGACTTAAAAAAATTATTGAACCAAATTATAAATTATGATAATGAATTTGTGACTCGAACGTTGCCCCACCGGTTAATCACCTACTTAGCTTAATAACTATGGTTGTGAATATAGTCAACTCATGTAACTCATGTTGCTATTGGCTTTACATATAGACAGAACTGATACTCCAAAACTTAAGTACCACTTGTCACTTTTTTATGTCCTGTTAGATATTTTAGAGCGAGCAGCTGGTCAGGTTAGCAAGAGTGGAGACGAGAGGGAGTTAGGTGAGATTGATTATTAGTATAAAGAGTTGAGTCTTCCTTGCTCAATCTGAGAGGAGAAAGGAAAAACAAAATGGGGTCAGTAGCAAAAGGGACTGCAACAGTATATGTTACAGCTTCAACAACACCCCTTAAGAACTAAGGTCTGTATTTGAAAACAATCTCTCTGTTTTTTATGTGTATTCTTGTTTGTTTTGGATTTGGTTTTGATGGGTTGCTTTGATTGAGGAAGAAATCGATGAAAGTTTGAATCTTTTCTAGTTTTTTCTTTTTTTCTTGGCTTGATTTTTTATGGATTACTTTGGTTGAGGGAAGAATGTGAAGAAAGTTTGGATCTTTGCAGTTTTCTGAAATTTTTAAAAATGGGAAATTGAGGTCAACTGCCCTCTTGATAATTGCAATTGTTTTGAGTTTGGAAGTGAAAAATTGAGATCTAAATTATTAAATTGTTAACCTTTGTGAATTATTAATGCGATCTGATGTTTTAAGAAAATTTGTGTAATGCAGGCAATTACAGCAGGGGTGTTGTCAGCTCTCAGTGACATAGTTTCGCAGAAACTCTCTGGCATTCAGAAACTTCAAATTAAAAGGATTTTGCTCAAAGTGGTACAAGCTAGTTTCTTTCTCATATCATTACCTTCAATTGTTTTCCAATGAAACTGATTGAGCCGTGTGAGTTTTATACCATTCAGTTTATTTTTCCCTTTTGATTTTTATTATAGAATACATTAACTTCATTGATCGGCAGAACCAGAATCCTTAGCAATTTATGCGTTAGAACTCTGGAGTAAGCAAAATTCTAATTGATAGGAAATAGTAGGAAAGCTGAGAGATTTTGTGGGAAGTTTGGATTATCAGCTTTAGCTCAATGAAGTCAACTTATCTCAGTGTAGTTCAGTTAGTTGTAGACTGGTATACTGTGATAGAGAAATTGCAACTTTGCATTGGTTTCTAAATTGTTTCTTCTGTTTCAAAATTGAACCATGTTGACGTTGCTTGGTGAATGTGTATCAAGCTTGATATCAAATAGTCAAGGGCTATTGAAAGCAAAGAAAGGAAATCGTGATTGAAAAATGATGCAGGATGATTTTTAGGGAAAATTATTTGTTTCCTTTGTTATTTTTATTTTTATTTATTTTAGGAAATATTTTTCTTTATAGTGTTTTTATTTTTTTCTATTTAGTTTAGGAAATCAAATATTTTGCTTGGTAATTTTATTTTTCCTATTTAGTTTAGGAATACCAAATATATTGTAGCTCTATAATTATTTATTAGGATTTTTTCTGCTTCAAGATAGACCTAGGATTAGTATAAATCGAGTTGTTTAGCTTGTATTTCAGCAAACTACTTGAAGAGAGATATTCAGCAATAAAATTTTGAATGAGTGTTTTGTGTGGTGATCCTATTCAGCAGGATTAAATTAACTTATTTAACCACTGGTCTACCTTTGGTCACTTTCTGGTATTTATCAGGCATTAGATGCAAATGACAAGCATTTGTGCATAAAGATGATCAAATCTACCTATATTTCAGTCGTAGTTGAATTGACCATAACAAAACACAATAGTGATCCTAAGTTACAGCAAATTAATTTGAATCTTTAAATGCTATAAAAAGTTGTAGATATTCTAAGTTGCATGCATGTCAACTTCTGAAATGTTAATTAAAATATGTGTATTTACTGTCCTACCTTTCCTGTTCTCTTACAATCATTCATCCTAACGTGGCTAAATGCAGCTTTTTGGGTTTGGATATCTTGGACCATTCGGCCATTACCTACATATACTACTGGATAAACTTTTCAAGGGAAAGAAGGATACAACAACAGTTGCCAAGAAGGTATACTAACTTGTGACTCCACCTGTAAAATTCCAGATTCTCAGTTCTTCTATTATAAATTAGAACTTTTTGATCATATAACTAGTGTCGTGTTCAAATTTGTTCAACCGTGATTACGTTCTATATATTACTGCAACACCTGATGCCTACGCAAATAGTGATGATCATTCAATCAATCACACACATTTTTCTAGCCTATTAAATTAAAAGCCATTCTAAAACGCTGAATCATTATATCAGGTGGCAGTGGAGCAGTTGACAGCTTCTCCTTGGAACAACTTGGTTTTCATGGTTTATTATGGGATGGTTATCGATGGTAAGTCTGTATCTGCATCTTAAGATTCTTAACTCTGCAATGCTGCAATCCTATTGATGGTTGGCTTTTCTAAGCTTCACTTCCATAAAATCTGGTAAGACATAAAAAAAAAAAACGTTGGTGAAGTTATAAGTCTAGATGCATGGAAAAGAATCTTTAGCAGCAACAAAGGGGTTAAAAAATAAATTGATTCCTTGCACTACTACTCCCCAATTATGATCCCAATGTAAGATTTCTTCCATTTCTTAATTTGAAGTACTTTTGCATGACTTTAAAGTCAAAGAACTGTCGAAAGTTAAAACAAAGTTAGCTTGGAAGAAGCATGTGTTGGCTTGGTATGAGAAAATTTCACACAGACATTAGGAAATGATGTGCTGATTGATTTGTTTGTTTGTTGCATGAGAGAGAACATTATTGATGCTTATCATCTAACAAGAAACATGAAATGCAGGAAGACCCTGGTTGCAGGTGAAAACTAAACTGAAGAAGGAATACCCAGCAGTGCAGTTCACATCATGGACGGTATTGCTCCTTTATGATTACAGTTAAATCAGTTCGGTACATTAAATAACAAGTCTATTAATTGTCATAAAACTTTGATAAATGAAAAAAATGCAGTTCTGGCCTGTTGTCGGGTGGGTAAATCACCAGTACATACCACAGCAATTCCGTGTCATCTTCCACAGCCTTATCGCAGTCGGCTGGTATTCCCTCGTCTCCAACCTACTCATCGCTTAATTTACTTTACTAGATTTTGCAGCAAATGAAATCGGCCTTATCTTTTCCTTCATTTTCAGGGGAATATTTCTGAATCTCCGAGCAAGGTCCATGGCCTTGACCAAAGGCTAACAGAAGAAGAACATCAGAAAACATCAGAAATCACGATATGTCATCATTGATGATATGTCACCATTGGTGAATAATGCTTCCAATTGCAAGGATATATTATGTCGTGAGCACATTGTTTTCAGCAACCATAAACTCAGCAACATTAGTTCTTATTTATATGCGTGTAACGTGTGATGAATGTTGATTTAAATTTTTATTGGAAATGTTTTCTATTGCTCTGTGTTTTTACTTTACTTGTGTTTTATTTTTTGAGTCTCTTTTCTAATAATTTGCTGCATGAGCTTGCACGCCTGTGTGTACTGTGTTTATACTATGATGAGATTTGAAGGATTGTTATTCTCCAAGGGTATTGACCATGCTAATGAAACCTGGCCGGGGCATGACTTGATTTAAGTCAAGTTAGGTAAGTTAGGTGGGTTAATTGGAATTAATTAAAATGATGATATTTTAATTTAATTTTAAAATAAAAATAAAATAATATTATTTTATATAAAAAATAATAATTAGGTTTTAACCGGATCCATTGACTTGCAAGTAGATCTGCATGTATATATATATATTAGATTCCGTTTATTAAATCAATTAATATAATACTATAATTAATTTGGTTTTGAAAATGCAAAATCATTTTACCAATCTCTTTAATCAAACTCTATTCATTAACTCCTATCTCTTTACAAAGTAATGCATTGACTTGCAATTACTCGGACCATTGCAATTACTCTTACTGCTTTATGTGAGCTTTAATGTTGTAATAAAAAAAAATCTCAAAAATACTTTTCTTATATTAATTAAAAAATTATAATTTACCAATATCCATATTGTTGAACAAATTTCTAAAAGTTTAATGGAAAAGAGCAGCTAACGCGTATTTGTATATATTAAAATTTTGCAGAGATTAAAAGATAATATAAATTTTGCAGAGTTTAATGGAAAAGAACAGCATGAAGAAAAACTAGAGAACACCTGCATGTGCTTCAGCAATGAAAAATCAAAAGACATCTGCAAGAGCAACAGACAGTTCGAATGAATTTGAGTTACAACGAGAAGGGAAGATCAGTAGGCCAGCAAAAGGAATAAAAGAGTAGAGGAAAAGGGACCGATTTTAAATTATGTTTGGTTAATGTCTCGGAATAAAAAACGAATAAAAGAAACGGATAATAAAAGATATAAATCTATTTGATTAAAGAAAAAAAATAAAAACGGAAAAATAAATGTTTTTAAAATAATTTTAGAATGAGTTTCTATTATTTTAAAACAAAAGGAATATGGTAAGTGTCTCTTTGTCTTTAATTGTCTCTATTTTTTTTCCTGTTTTAAAATAGTAACCAAACGTTACTTAGCTGGTGAATATCCCAGATGAATCACGGTAGCAACATCACCACCAGCATAAAAAGTTGTTCCATCTTCGCTAAAATTTTCAATCATTTTGGGTAATTTTTAGAACATAATATTTATCTTTTGTCACCTGTTTTATAGTTTATTTAGCTTCTTCTTTTTTGTTATAATAATAATTGTATTAAATAGAGGAAATTGAATAGAGTACGAGGGGCATATCCTAAGTTGGGAGTGGTTGTCTTTTTGGGGGTTGTGGAGGTATTTTGTGTGGGTAGTTTGGTTTTTTTGGGTTGTTCAGGGGTAATCTAGGTGTTTTATTATGGCTTATGAGTGATTTTGTTTGTGGTTGCAGTGTTCGCGGTGTTTGTGGAGATGTTAAAAGGTTTTTTTTGGTGGCTATGGCGGGGTTGACATTAAGTTGTATGGTGAGCCGGTCGACCGATTTCTGGATGATTTGTATCCATGTTTGGATAGTAATCTCTAAACAGCAACACATATAATAGAGATAAAAGTAGCTAAAATTCAATGGTCTAGATCAAGATATATAAGTATAATATAACATATCAAAGAACCAAAATGATCCAATAGTTAAATCAAATGCAATTTACAAAGAGCTGATCAAATATGAAAATTAACCGGAGGTATTTGGAGGAGTAAAAAACTTTCCAAGAATGTTGAAATCTAATCTCCACCTTTAGACCTCTAGATGAACCTCTATGCAAAAGATAAATCTGATCCAATGGTGAAATTAGATGAACCAAACCGAAGACTATGACTGCTTGAAATTCAGTTTCTCCTGAAAACTTACAATGAGTATATCCCTTAAGTAACACTAAATAAACCAAATCCGTTCAGTGAGCTTATAGAGTAGGGTAAGGCTCACAACATATCCAAATTTAAGCAAGATTTAATGGTGGCCGGAGTACTAAGGTCTCCGACAATCCATTCTCTCTCTTTTCTCTCTTTCAAACTTTTTTTTATTTTTTTTGTTTTATGCTACACTTTACTTAGCAAAGTCACGAGAAAATGAATACCGGAAAGGTTCATTATTTTTTTAAAAAAAGAACTAACTTCTAGATGTATTCATTTCTTTCCTTGATAACTCGAAATTAGAAGCTATAAAACATTCTTAAAAAAAATAAAGCCAGAACAAGAACAACTAGGCTACTTCAATGGCTCATTGTTTTTGCTTGTCTTATATCTTTGATTTTAGGCACAGTGGTAGATGTCTATGTTAACTTTCACTTTCCCACTTTCTTTTTCTAACACTTGCAAACAAAATTGAAAAGTATTCTTGAGACAGAAATGGAGTTCCGGTATTGATCATTATCAGCGGCAACATCAACTAATTTTAGCATACAAGGGATCGATTAGGTTGAAGCTTTGTTACTTATAAATAAATTATAATAAGTTCGATCGTAGGTATTTCATGAATTCTTTGACAAAATTCCCACAAAATCTTACGATTTGTATTTCATTTTTCCTTCTTATAAATACATAAACATTACTTTCTACGTAAAAAAGAGTTGGGGTGCCAACTCAATTCCTTCACGGTGAAGGAAGTGGTTCCTTTTTCTTGCATTAAGCATTTATTTTTGTAATTGTATAATTAAATAAGAAATAATTTTAAAAAATAAAGTTATTAAACTCAATAGAGTTCATAACGAATTTGCTAGATTAAGCCATAAAATTAGTATATCTAATATGTCATTGTCTTAGTATTTTAAAAATAATCATCTTGATTTTTTTTTAAAATCAAATCATGTTTTTATTAGTTTTTCAGACTATTTTTAGACCTGTTAAATCAATATGATTACATTATTATAATTTTATATAATTTAATTTTAAAGCGATGAAAATAATAAGTTGAGCCTATAGATTTTAAAAGTAAACTAATCTGGTAGTCTAAGGTGAAAAACAATATCAAACAATTCTCTAACAAAAAAAATATTTAATTTGCAGCTTAGCGTTATGGTATAAAGTAGTGTTCAAACTAAAAAAAAAAAAAAAAAAAGAATTCTTAGATTATAAGTTAAATGCAAGAAACGTTCAAGAAGTGTAGTGGGGGTGCAAAGAAGAAAGGGAAGGAAACCATTCTAGTGAAGGAAAAAGGACACTCGTTTTTTCATGTTCCAACGGGGAATTCTTACGAGTAAAAAACATGTAATTAAATTGTTTAGTACAAAAATCGCAGGTAGTCCATCACATTTTAACATTTAGTCAAATCACATATCTAAACTATTTTATTCAATTTGATCCTCTTACTTTAAGTTTACACTTTATATTAAATTGATCTATTAATGCTCGTCTATCAGAATTGACCTAGAGCTTGAATCTTTAAGGTGCCCATTCATTGGCTAGCTGATTCAACCAGCAATTCAATTGGATTCAGTTCAACATCATCTATAAATATTTTGTTTTTTTGTTTTTTTTTATCAAGAAACACATGACAAGTTGACTTTACTTGGTTTAACCTGGTTCAATACGATTCTTGATTACTTTGATTAGATTTTTTAACCAATCCATCCGTTTCAAGTATTTTTTATTGAGTCAATTTCACAAATAATTCATACCTTTGTCTTAGATCAATTCAAAATAATTTATTTTTATTGATTTGATCAATTAATTCAATTCAATTTTAATAATTATAACTCTCTCTCTCTCTCTCTCTCTCTCTCTCTATATATATATATATATATATATATATATATATATATATATATATATATATATATATATATATATATATATCACTTAGCCATCAATATGCAAATATTGTGCATGTAGATTTTATATTGAGATTTTCTATTAATGATAAATAAAAATAAATAATTTAATTTGATCTAGAAATAAAAAGTTGATTTAACTAAATATTATTCAAAAGACTTTACTATGAAGTGTTAATGGCTTGAATTTATAATTTTACTTGTGATATTTGCGTAATGTTTTCATCATAGAAATATTATACCTTAAATCTAATAATAAGAAGTAGAAGCCCTAAAATGAAACACTCTCATATTGGAAGGATTTATGTGTCTCGATTCAGAGTAAAGGATTAATTTGACTACATTTAAAAGATACAAGGACTATATAAA
Source organism: Populus simonii (assembly GCA_007827005.2). Lineage (NCBI taxonomy): Eukaryota > Viridiplantae > Streptophyta > Magnoliopsida > Malpighiales > Salicaceae > Populus > Populus simonii. The sequence continues at coordinate 1,080,165 of CM017474.2, forward strand.
TTTCTACCTTCACATATCAAAAAAAAGAAAAGGCATTTCAAAGGAGACTTCAAAATTATTCTCATTAATACTAACAAATAGAAAACCCACCATCTCTTTCTCCATTCCATTCAATAAAAACCTCTTCTTTTACGTGATCTCTTTAACCTTTCTTTGATCATCATCTTCATTGCTATAAATACCTCAAACCCAAAAAATTCTTGATCCTGGACACCCAAAGATTCGATCTTTTTAAAATTTTACACAAAATACTCAACCTTTGCTAGAAAAGAACTCTAAAAAATGATTCAGCTTTTGTTTACAGTGATATTTTCAGAGATGGCAATGATATTGTTATTTGTTTTCAAGACCCCATTAAGGAAGTTGTTGATAATGAGCTTGGATCGAGTCAAGAGAGGGCGGGGACCAGTCATGGTTAAGACAGTTGCAGGGACAGTGTCTGTGGTTTTAATGTCAAGTGTTTATAGTATGGTGAAGATCCAGAAACGTTGGATCGATGATGGTGGTGCTGTTAATCCTACAGACCAGGTTCTTCTGGCTAAACATCTGCTGGAGGCTACTCTTATGGGTAACAATTCTTGGTTTCTTGAGTTATTTTTGCTTTTATGTTTTTTTTTGTTTTGTTAAAGCTTTCAGCTTTGCGGGGTTAATGTAATGTGATTGGATTGTGTGCTGAAGATTTGATTTCGTTGATATGTTGTGATTGGTTTGGTGGGGCTGATAATTTATCTGATTTGATGAGAAAAATTGCTATTTCATTTTGGATTGGAGATATCTTAGATCCATTGTTAGCGCTGAAGAATGATATAACGCTGAAGAATGATACCAAAATTAGAGATTTGTTCTTGAGTTTTGATTGTGAAATTGAGGTTTTTTTCTTTCTTTCTTCAAATCATGCATGTTGAATGATGTGATGAATGAGGCATTTGATTTGACCATCTTTATTATTAGCTAGGTTTTTTAGAATTTAGAAAGATAGCATTGTATCCTCCATCATTATGGAAGATAAATCATCAAGCAATTAGTGCCGCGGAAGAAAAGAATATCTTGAGTTGCATAGCTCCAATGTCTGAATTTTGATTGACCTTTAGCAAATGGAGTCCAAATATTATGTTTTTCCTTGTTAGATCAAGGGAGGACTTTGGATTTGGACCTCTTTGCTCATGATTTTAGTAGAGTGTCCATTAAGTGATTCTTTCTTTATTGTTGTGATCAAGCTCTTAAAGACAGCATGTGACACTTATTTGATGGAGGAAAATCATTTTGAATGGCATCGATGCCTTTCCATTAAGTGATTCTTTCTTTACTGCTGTGATCAAGCTCTTAAAGACAGCATGTGACACTTATTTGATGAGGAAAATCATTTTGAATGGCATTGATGTCTTCACGTGTTCCTCTGCTTTTTAAGTTATAGATGGTTGAACTCTGCCTTGATGCTATAGTAATGCCATAAGGTGGAAAAAATGTGTTTTTCCTTTACAAGAAAAAAGAAGAAAAGAATGCCGTGACCAGGAAACTTTAAATAAAGAGCAATACATGGTGATTTTTTTCTCATTATAGCACTTCTATATAGTGAAGCAATGATATTGTCGTTAACTTCAGGGCCCGTGGGATTAGTCGAGGTGCACGCAAGCTGGTCCGGACACCCATGTTAATAAAAAAAAATGATATCGTACCTTTCTATGCATGTGTCATGCCCTGCAGACCTATGGTTCCCTTGAGATGTCAAACTTAGAACATCCTTAATCATATACCTGTAAAAGTACTTCCAAATATGCATCTTTTAATACCAATGGAGTTCTCTTCCGCTGTACGAACTTTTCCCCCATTATACGTGCCCTGGTCTATGCATGTGTCATGCCTTGCATACCTATGGTTCCCTTGGGATGTCAAACTTAGAACATCCTGAATCATATATATGCAAAAGTACTTTCAAATATTGCATCTTCTTACACCAATGGAGTTCTCTTCAGCTGTACTAATTTGTTTCCCCATTATACATGCTCTGGTCTATTGTACACTGATTATGGTTATAAATGCAAATAACTATAAGCTGAAGGTGGGTTATATAACTTCCAATAACTAATCATTTCAAAATGCTGTCCCTCATCTATAATAAAATTCAACATGCTGTTTTTCAACCATAAGTTTTTCATTTCAGAATGCTGTGCTTCAGATGCTTTGCAACACCTTGGTCATAATCCAATTTTGTAACTTCAAGTATCTGTTTTCATTTCTGAACATTTGCTGTTATCAAACTTTTACACTTGGTGGTTGGCATCATCCCTCTTCTGATTCTTCTCTCTCGCCATTTACTGGCAGTAAATTGTGCGAAGGAAACCTTGTTACGCAAGATGTAATGTTCAACATGCTATGAACTTCTGCACAGTCCCAGAATGACTATTACCTTAATTTAAAATGACTGTTATGCCATGCGATCTCTTTCTTGTATTTTTAGAATAGCTTTCCAGTGAACTTGTTCAAGAATCTTCTAGAATGTAGTGTTGGAAACCGTATTTCTGTAAATAATGTTTAAAGGGAGTGGTGTAAGTGCTTTCTCTTGAGAAATATATCTTTTCTGGGCAGCACTTTTAGAAGTGAGTCTTGTCTGTTTCTAAATCATTTATTTTATTGTATTTTATTTTTGAGTTGATAGACTAGGCAATTTACTTTTGAGAATTCCTTGTTTCTAGAGACCTTTTTCGCACTTCAATTTGTATAAACTTGAGATAACTATGTGCAGGTTCCATCCTTTTTCTTGGACTAATGATAGACCGACTGCACCATTATATTAGAGAACTCCGTGTGAGGAGGAAGATCATGGAGGATGTAAAGAAACAAAATCGAAGTTTTGAGGATGGGAAGGTTGAGGAGACCAAAGCATTAGAAGCAGAGGCATCCACACTGCGAGAAAAACTTAAACAGCTGGAATCTGAATTGAAAATCAAGACAAAGGAGGTAAATACATCAGAAGCCAATGCAGTTGCTCTAAGTAAGCAATCTGAAGGGTTCCTTCTTGAGTATGATCGTTTGCTTGAAGAGAACCAGAACCTAAGGAGCCAGTTGCAATCTCTGGACTTGAGATTTTCACGTTCAACTAGCAAGAAGAATACTTGAGGAACTGAGCCCCACTTGTCAAATAACCTTTTTATCTTCAGTTTTTTTTTTTCTCATACTATTACTGGGGATTTTCTTGATGGGTTTCATAGTTAGGGTTTAATTGCCATCCATGCATTGTTGTAAGCCTGTAAGTGTGGAGAAAAAGACAAATTGAAAAGCAGAGAAAAGGAGTGTAAAAATAGGTTCTCATTTTGTGTTAAGTTCAATTCAAATGTAGAGCTTGACGCTGAAAAAGAAGGGATGTATTTTGTCAGCAGAAATTCTGGTATGTTTTTTTCCCAACATGGATTTTTGTTAAAGAGAACAAATACTGCTGATATTCTCTTGTTTCTGAATATTTGTCCTGGTGAGTCGGGCTAACTTTTTTTAGGCCAGTGATGAATTGACAAAAGTGAGACTCAAACTTTGATCTGTAATTATGATTTGTGTTTACAATTGATTATGATTAATTTAACCTCAAGGTATTGTTTTTGAAATACTGGAAAAATTATCAGTACTTAAAATTGAGCGCAGGATCATTTTCACAGAGATCCCTCTCAGTGTTTATTACGGCGAGTACCATCAAGCCAAGGAAGATCGGAACTGATAGTGCAGATAAAACAAGCATCTTTTGCTGATGCTATAGGACCTTTAACCTCGTTTGCATATTCAGCAGAACGGATGCCAGGAGTGTTAATGTGAATGAATAAGCCCACCACGCAACCTTCAATTTTCTCATTGATTTCTTGAAAAGAACTGGCCTACAAGCCTGTTACACAGCATAGAGAATGATAAATTAGATTTGAAGCAAACTTTTCATCACACAGAACAAATATGGTATTGTCACAGCCCTAGTTTTGAACGTAGCTTGCCAGAGGCATGAATTGGAACAAAGAGAGAAAGGACAGCATCTTGAGGCAGTATCAAAAGCTCCAGAAATGGAGTTCAAGCTAAACTTGCCGTGCTTGGTGCAGCAAAGAACAAGAAGAATACAGGCCTCAACAGTGCAGGAAAGCTATTCCCACCTGAAAAACGCTGATAAAGTGTAACAAAGAGCACTAAGTAATGTACGATGCCTAGGGGAAAAAAATGTAAATAGCACCTTCTTTCCACCTCATCTGTGATGCTGTCCTTGCAACCACCAAGTCGGATTTGCAAGCGTGGATAGAAACTTCTTCTCTGTTGTAAACCACTGTCCATAGAGTTTCATATCAAGCATCACAACAGGAATAGCATAGGAGCAACAAAGAACAAAATAGGGAACAATCTTTGAAACTGATATCAGTGACGATTGAAGCAACAAAAGCCATGAAATCCATGGAGCATACAAGTAGTTAACTCCTATATAGTGAAAGAACTCTTCCGTCACCAAGTTAGAGTGAAAAAACATTTCAGATCACAGATAAGGGAGGGAAAATTGTATTAGATGTGCAAGCCACTATAGCAAAAGAAAATTTGTACGTGCTGCATAAAGTCTTACATTTGGCTTCCTTTGCACAAGCAGCACATAAATGTTATGTGTATTCTTTTGAGGGACTAATGGAAAATAAAAGAAATGAAGCTTCATAGCTGGGAAAAACAAGAGAATTAATGCATTCAAAAGAGCTAATTAGCTAGCTTTTCATGGTGGGCTGTGACAAATGTCAATGGTGTTCCAATTTGCTTATGGGAAAGAGATAGCTTAAAATTTACAATAATAATCACTAATCAATTTATAATAATTAATGGTATAATCAATTTTACTAATCAATTAAACTATTTCAATTCACTCGGACTTGGTTAAATAAGTTCTGAGTTGGAAATAACCCATGTCAATGTCCTTTTCATTACATCAACATTATTTAATATTTTTTTGTTATTGGTATAATAATTTAACAACTGTGATTTATGAGGAAATATGTATTTTTAAACAACCATGTGCAAGCATTGCCATGTAGAAAACCGAAGTTTATTTCCTTCAAAAAATTTGAACAGCCACATAAAGCACCTTTTCTACATTCACAGGGCATCAATAATATTTTATGCCTGCTACCATCGCCACAACTACCACTACTGCTAGTCTTATTCCCACTAATATACGTGAGTTCATTAAGAAAAAAGACAAAGTCATATTCCATGCTAGCCCAAGTTATCTCTGCTCCACTATGGCCAATGTTGCCACTAGCATATGCTAAGTTATAATCCTCACTACAAGGAACCATTTCTTGTTCGTTGCTTCTTACTGTGATCCAAGTATCATCCCATGACCAATTGGGCACTTCTCCATTGCCTTCAGTCAATTGCTTGATTCTTTCAACTGGAGAGACCGAAGGGCTTTCTGGGACAAATCCCAAGTTGTCTCTAACTCCTCTATCGAGTCCCATAAGACTTGATCCAGTACACATGTTGGAGTGTCCACATTTGTGCTGCTAATAATCTCCTTCAAAGCAGAATTTGGCTCCTCGGTAATGAAATCATGCTTAAGCAGTTCACTGGCTGACCACCTTTCTCCTGGGTCCCTCTTCAGGCACTTGCTCAAAAAGTCCTTGGCTTGCTTAGACATGAAGTTTGGAATCTCTGGCACGTTACCTGAAAACCCAATTTGGTAAAGGGCTGAAACTGGGTCTGAGACATTCACCCATGGAGCTTGTCCGGTAGCCATCTCAACAACGGTGCACCCGACAGACCAGATATCAGCAGGGAACCCTTGGTGCTCCCCACGCGCCACCTCAGGTGCCATGTAAAGCGGAGTGCCTGCAATTGGCGCTGTCGTTTTCAAATCAATATCCCCCGACACCTCATCAACCCTCTTAGCACAACCCAAGTCAGCAATTTTTGCCCCATCACCGGTGACCAAAATATTATGACCCTTAATGTCACAATGCACTATACCGTTACAATGAAGGTACTCAAGGCCAAGCAAAATCGTCCGGGCATACAATCTGATCATAGCCTCGTCGAGACAGCCTCCGCCCTCCCGAATCGCATCGATAAGCGTGCCACCGGATATGTACTCCAAGAAAAGATTATAGAACAACTTACCATTCTCGTTAGTAATGTCACACCCCTTGTACACCACGATTTGTGGACACTTCAATGTTGAAAGAATACTTTGCTCTCTTTGGAGAGACTCAGATTTCAATAGCTCAGCTGACTTAACCGCAAAGACTTGACCGGACCGTTTGGCCTTGGCCATCGAGACGGTGCCCGAGGAGCCATGGCCAATGGTTTGGCCTCTAGTCCAGTCCATTTTGGAGAGAAAGGTGGGGGGTGTGACAAAATTTAAAGAATGTGTATTATGCTTGCTGAATTGTTTGCATTGGTAGTTATATTCTATATTATATATACACACACACAGCACATATGCAAACTGTAGTTTATGCGTTTGGTTTTTGGCTTTAATGCAAGAAACATTGCTTTCTTCATTAAACTTTATTTTAGCATATTTATTTTGTGGCCAATGGGCGGCCGCCGTTTCTCTCTCTCTCTAAACAAGACGCTTCCACGTGTCGAGAAGCGGGTGGGTGGCAAGCTTTGGCCGGCTTTTGAAGGCCAATTGCTTAATCCTGACGCTGAGCTTAGCTTAGCTTAGCTACGCATTATGCTTTGTTCACGAGACACCACGTGAGAACGTGCATGATTTGTGTTAATTACATCTTTGTGAAAGAGTGTGGGATCATACAATGGATATGGCACAAACGCACGGGATATTCTATTCTTTAGAGAGGTTGATTGGTCGATAAGAGGTGGTTGGATAAGTGGATTAATTTAAGCTTAATCTCCATTGTTAATTATTGACTAATTTGAAATTGAAGTCTCTCTAATGGTAATAGACAATGAGAAGGTAAACCTCCAATAATGCCATGTTATTGATGATACCTTGAACCTAGCTAGATAAATATTGATTATAAGTTGGAGAGTTCATAATTAATTTGCAGTAAAAGTCAATATAATTAGGGTTTTATTTTGTAATGACTCTCTCCACGTTCATGGATCCAATGCTAATTAATTTGGTCAAGCAATATTCTTCCAGCTAGCAATCATTTATGAGCAAAGATAGTGAGCATGGAAGGGAGCTATTATTGGATCAAAATGGTTGCTGTTGAAAATTAATGATTCTCGATGATAATGGTATTGATTTGAGTTTAATGGATGTTTCTCATATATATTAAAATGTAAAGTGTTTTTTTTTTTTTTCAAAAAATGGTTTTGGTCACTATAATTTGAATAAGATCTGAGAAAACATTCACCGTTATGGTTAGATTAAGAATTTTTTGTAGTATTCAAATCGAATTCCGAACCATATGTGATCCAAAAAACACACATATTAATTATATATGTATTCTCTCAAACCCTAATTTTCTCTTAGTATATATGAACACATTAGAACAATTTATTAATTATTGATTAGCTGGTTATGGTATTTGCTCTTGACGGGGTCTTTTTTTTTGTAATTATAAGTGTCCGGGTTAATTTTCGTGCATTTATATTAATTTCTTAAGGTCCTGAAGTTAAGGACCAGATAAGTTTCTAGTGATCCTGAAAAAGTTGTAGCACTCGAACTGGTAATTTCTATAAAAAAAACTCAAAACATGACCAGTTAAACTATATCTCTTAGAATTAAAATTTTTTTTATATAGAAATTATTGATTGGCTATGATATTTTCTTTTATGGGGATACCTTTTAGGAGGATGAGTCCTTGCTTTGTGCACTCTTATGGTATCCGTCATACGTTCCTTTCAAGGAACACAAACTGTTAAGTTGCTTTCTTCATGTGCCAACCACCAATCCCTTGGCTTCACTATATCTCTCCCTTGCAGCTCTTATACTTTGGCTTTCGGTAAAGGGTTTGGGACCCATGAGTTGTCTGTGCATGTGTCTAACGTACGTGTTCTTCTCAAAGTAAAGATCAAACTCTTCATTTTAGTTCTGATGAATGGATAATGGGTGTAAATTAAAGTTACATAAAGTGGAGTGAAAGATCCTTACACAGCAAGGATACATTCGAGCCCCTTGAAGAGACGTTGTAGCTGTTCAGGATGATGCCATTCATACTTGGAACTCACAAAGTTAGATTTTGATTGCTTTCCTTCACATGCAAGGAAAAACATTTCTTGTGAAATTCACCAATCATGCATAAAGGTATAAACTCTCACTGGGATTTATTTCCTAGATTAATGGCGAGGGTGAGTTGATATCATTAATCTCGATTTGAATTAGATTATGAAAAAAACTCGATAAGTTTAAATCTAATATTTTAACTAGTATTGATGATATATCTTATCGATATGATTAATTTAATATATCTCTAATACTTGTTATTATCACAAGTATTTTTATTGGAAAAGAAATGGATGAGGCGTATATTACAAGATTATAACAGAAAAAAACTAGAGGGGATTAAGAGGGGCTGGCTGGCAGAGTGATAGTTGTCGAGAGAGCAACCAACTGTAATAGCAAAGATCACAGGTGCAATTTCTATGTGCTGACAAGTTTGCAGGACAGCCGGCGGCTGTCTTAGTATCATTCCATGCTTTTTGGCGGGAAAAAAAAGTGAGAAAAAGCTAGCAAAAGAATAAAATTCCGGCTAGGAGATGAAACAGAAAGCTAATTGTCTGAGCTGTTTAGATATAATATTCTGTGTATTATGACATAAATGGATCGCAGGCCTCAAGAATCACTAGAGAAGATAAGATGAGTTAACTCGAATTTATTACTTTGTTTTTAAATTTTACTTGAAAACAATGTTATTTAAAAAAAAATTAGTTTTATATTTGTAAATAAGAAGAGTTGATATTCTGATTTACTTTTATAAATTAAATTAAATTAAATTCAGAAAACGTGTTATAAGGTACTGAAAACCATATATGGCGACATCCACCTACTATGTTGCTACCTGCCCTTCCAGGAGTGGGATGACATTTTTTATGCTTTCAGGTTTTTCATTACAAAAATCAAGAGTTACATCATTGCCTGTTGCCCGTTGTCGGGTTGTGCCATTGCCTTTTAGCCAGTAGCAACCATTGACCGAGGAATTGAATATCCATGTTTTTGTCCAGATCTGGTAGAGCAATTACCTTCGATCATTAAACTAAACATGCATCATAAAAAATAAAAAAAGATTCTATCAATAATTGACCATAGCAAGGCAGTTCGGTTTCTTTGACAGAGTGATCTTAGTCTTCACTCTTGGACTATCCGATAACTACAGGAAGTGCTTTCGACTGTTAAGAAACATATTTTGCATGCCTGTCTTGTCTTTCTACCTCACTTTCAACCTCACCTGCCAATTTCTTTCGTGCTTAACTACCAAGAAAAGGACCATCAGAACTGGCAGTTGGGGAGGCAGCACGCGTGCGGACACTCAGTGCTTTGGTGACCAGACAATATGTGTACATGAAAAGTGGCATGATTTGCTTGATTGGGAGCAGCAAGCCAGGAAGAGCATTGAAGGACACGCGAGCTCATCCCTATTCTATATAGAAGTTCATGAGACGTGTTTGGTGAGCAAACAACACTCGAATACATGGAAATTCTTGTGACATGTTTAGCGAGCAAGACTCTAATCTTGATGGAGGAAGAGATCGGACATAGGACAAGAATCCAGCTGATAGTTCTATACACACCAAACACATGCTGTCTCCACACCAAACCATAGTTATTAAACTAAATTCAGCCCGGTTATTTGATCTAAAAAACTCATAACTCGAGGCTTGACCCAAATTGATATTAACCCAGTCCGTAATAACCCATTAACCCAAACCTTTTTCCAAGTTGGTCTAGTCTAGACCTGGTCCGACGACTATTCACCAAACACAGGCAAAATGAACATAAACCATTATTCACCAAACACAGGCAAGATGAACATAAACCAAACCCTTTCTTAATACGAAATCAACATGTAATGCAGATGGTTATAATAGCTCTCAAGTGGATTGTTCCATTTTAAGTTCTTGCAATGCCATTATTGAGTGGAGCTATTATCGGTAATGGAGTGGCATTTCCCATAAACTAGACTCACTTTCCATGCCCCCACAAAGCTATATTCATGCTTTAACATCTCTGGTGAAACTAGGAAAAAAAATATAGAAACAATTGTCCTCGTGATGAAAAAAACTAGAAAGATTATGACATGAGAGAAGACTGGAAGCCAGAGTCTGATACCAACCTAAACCTAACAGATTAAAACTTTCCAAATCAATGTACCTGTAAATCTAAGATATTATAATCATGCCAGAAAAGCATTAGTCATTTCCATGAGCCTGCTGGAAATATATCGATTTAAATTTAACCGTCCAAGGCCATTTATTCCTTGCCCTCTACGCTTAAGATAGATTATGAAATAACTTGGACAAGAGCTCAGATAACTGCATGGATTAAGGGGGGGAAGGGCACACGGAACTTAAACCCACATTCACTTCATGTCACTCTCTACTGCATCAATCTCTGCTACTAAAACTTGAAAGAAGGAAGCAAGCAAGCGAATATCTACAAGAAAAACTACTTATTTAAAGCTGGGGCCAGCACTTTCATATTCGCCAGTGACTCCCTACATTACATATTAGTTGATAAAGGTGAGGAATTTGAGACAAGGACCCCAAAGACAAATCCTTTACACTGCCTCGGCAAATCCAACTCTAAGCTTTCCAGAATCAAAGACAGTATGGTAGCGTCCCATGAAAACATCTCCCAGTATCCTGGATTGTGAAAGATCAAAAAGTGAGATTAAAAGGAACATTATGACCATCTATGAGCATGGATAAGGTGATAAAGCAAGCAAAACTAGTTCTAGAATCCTTAAGAAGGTTAGATTAGAAAATAATATACCAAAGAGGTCCACGAGGAGGAGGTATATCCAAAGCAGTAAAGCCACTGATGCACTGGGCCGCTGAACCTTGGCCAACCTTGAGAATGTACTGATCATGAAGCAGGAAAGAGGCATCAGTTCTACGAATTAATATACACGTTTGACATATTTAGCACATTTAAGGGGCATTGATTCATGTAATAGTAAGTTGTGTTGCATATTCATTAGGAGCACTTCATGCTCCTATGGAGGAAAGTTGGGCTGTATCCAAATTCTTCCTGAGGCCTTTGTTGGACAATACGCCATTACTACTAGATATAAACTTTTAGACTATAGATATCTATCCAAATATAATTACATTAATATAGTCCTGTTAAAATGTCCATAAAGACTATCATCCTAGCACAAGTGGCAGTTCTTAGAAGAATGTTTGCAACAATGAATCAAAACATCACAATGTTGCAATCAGTGATACCTCATTATTAAGATGAATAGATGGTTGCATTTCACCAACTTGTGTATTTCAAAATCAGTTAAAAATGCATAATTTCAAGGAAATAGGGAAAAAAAGGGAAATATCCCTTGATAGCATGATCTGTTAGACTGGGTTCAGCTGCCATACCTCCTCTGGGGCAAGCTCAAACTCTTTGCCTCCAATGGTGAAGGCAATTCTAGGCATTGAAAGAACACTTCCACAGTCAACAGCTGATTGTCCTGTCGGGTTTGGAACACGTTCACAGAGCTGTGAAATTATCAAAGGTATCAGCAAGAGAAGCATATCCACAAGGCCCAAACAATTATTAGGGAACAATGCATGTATCACACCTGATTGATGAAGTTCAATAATTTTTTGCAGTGGTTAATAGATAAAGTACAAATTCATTTAATTCACCTGATTGGCATAGTCCAATACACGATCTTGTGTCTGGTTCTGCTGAAGCTGGCTTCGCATCCAGAAAACTGCCATTTCACAAGCAGAGCACATAGTATCACCAAGAACACCAGATGACTTGTCATTGCCCTCGTCCACCACACTCTGAATGCCCATGCTAAGCAAAATCACAAACCTCTAAGTTAACTGCCTGTTCACAACACACAGTAAAACTTTCTAGTAACAAAAGCAGCAACATGCATGGAGGCAAGAATTCGCTTCCATGAAATTGGGTTTACTTTCATGAATTTTCTTCTACTTATTAAAAAAAAATAGCAGAAGGGGGTATTATCCAGGAGAAAAAGTTATGCCTCCCAGAACTGTGAAAGCATAAGCATAAGAAGAGAACATCTTTAGAGCCCAACCTTATGCCACGGGTTCCATCAAATGTGCAGAGTCCAATTTGAGAGCAGATCTTCTTTGGCTGTACCTGTAAATACATACGAAGGAACACAAACAAATCCATAAATAGATGCTGACTACACCCCCATTTTCTCACGTAAGATTTTTGTCAGCCAGGGTTTCAGAAATCAAACATCTGAAATACAAGGCCAGTATCACCTCAGACAGCAGCAAATCCATAATGACTTCCCCATACTGTGAAACTACAGCCTTGCATTGCTGGCTAACCACTCCAGAGGCTCCAATGGCATGATTTATCATGGTAATTATAGCCTGAAAAAAATAACAGAGACCACCGAAATATTTTATGCACATGAAAATTGACAGCAGAATCATGGACCTCCATTATAGAAGATTCTCATTTTTCCTATAAATGCTTTGTATCAAAATTTATTATTTTCAAAGTCTATGCCCCAACTTAAGAGTCTTAGAAGCCTATTAGACTGCTAGGTCAAATGACAAAAATGAAAATTGTCAAGATATTCCAGGTACATTAAAAAAATTACAAAAAAAATCACATTAAAAACCACCATATGAAAGTACAATTCAAAGTCAGAATCCATATCAGAAGTTATATCCAGAGCAGGGGCAAGAAAACACTAGAGAATGAACTCATCTTTAAATCTTCCAACCAACAGGGTAAAAAGCATTAATAGCTTTACATTTTCATCCATTCTGTTCTAGGCAATCAACATAACTTCAACCCAAAGGCAAAAAATAGGATAGTTAAACAGTTAGCTATCAAATTGTACTGAATAAGATATCAACAAGTACACATCCAACAAGCTGAAGTATTGTTCATACCGTTGGACCTGCCAACAAGGAAGTTCCAGAATCCGCAATTGCAGCACAACCACCAGCACAATACCCTGAATAGCAGTATCCTTAGGTAATCAGACCATATAATGAGAGGAAGTATAAATCATATGCAAGAGAGCACATATATATAACGACAAAAGGATAATTGTCACTGTAGATATATACAATATATCTTATTAACAGAGCTTTGCCCTACTGGTATATGTGAGTTTCTATATAAAAAGTGCAGGTACTGAGAGAGAACATACCGGTTGATTTATCACCAACAATGACATCACCCATGTCGAACTATGAACAGGAATTATGATACAACAAAATGAGAAAATTAATTGAAAAATACAGATGACATATATTTAGAACTCCAAGAAAAGAAAAGGTTACAGCCAACAACCTGCCAATAGCCTTTCTGTGTCACAGGAACATATGTGTGCTTGCCCTTGTAATGATTTGGGTCCATCCCACCAAATACAATTTCTCCCCCTTCTTCATCATCCGCATTGCGGTTAAGCCAAAAAGAAAATACCGGTTCCTTGATGAGACCCTGTTTAATCATGTTGTCCCTGTTCAAAATGCAATATGTCAACTCAAACACAAACCATAAAAAAGGTTTAGATGATCAGTGAGAACTAAGAGATAAGACAAGTACCAGACTGGAACAGCACCTCCTACTGCAATTTCTTTGAACCCAAGTCCCAAAATACCATCAAACTTGCCCACCAAAAATGTGATACTAGGCTCCTTAGTTGCCTCGATAAATTCCTTAAAATTCAAAAACAGGAGTGAGAACAGACTCATCACACCATGTAATAACATGCAAATAAGTTGCAAGGCACAACATTACCTGATCTTTCACAACCAGGTTACCAACTTCGACAGCATCAATACTGAAGAAACCAGAAATGGATCCACTGCCATACTGAATTTCAGCACTTTTTCCTGCAAAATTCATCATAATAGACTCAGTTTCAAAAAAAAAAAAAAAAAGAGTAATCACCCCAAATGATAGTTTCCCAGCCAAACAGCTCATGCAACTGCAGAATGACAAGCGATTTAGACTAAAAAATTGTAGCTAGTGCTGCATTGTATGGTTAAGGAAAAAGTGATCAATCACATTATTCCAAAGTGATTAACATGCAAAATCAAGAAAAAGGCTAATATCAAGTTCAATAATCATAAATCAAAAGTCTAACATAAAGTCATGAAATTTCAGTATGGCAGTGGATCCATAATGGCATCCCTAGTTCCTAGGATTATAATGATAGCATCGCATCCTTAGTTCCTAACTAATGTTAGCATGTATACACATAGCAGCTCATCATGACAACCACATGCCTAAGAAAGTAATTAACATGCAGCATTTCCATATTTCCTACGGACCTAAACATTCTTAATAAAACTTCAATGCACCACATACAAATTAACAGGACAAAATTTCTTCTTATAGAACAAACTGCAAAAAAAAAAAAAAAAAATAAATTCTTTGTTAGCAAGGAACCAAACCATTCTTCTTGTAGGAACTCGACTTTCCAGAGTTGTACTTGGAATGGAAGTAACATGCAACCTGCATAGCAAAGTGAAACCATTAATCTATTTGATACGCATGCATAACGAACATAAAAAAAAAATACATGCATAAACTCACCGACAAATAGCACTTAGATGATGGCACCCACAAATTGGAGCTACCAGTGTCAAAAATCACTGTGAATTTCTGAGGAGGAGTCCCAACACCAATCTCACCATAGTACTGAGCATCAAAATAGTTCTTTAAAGCAACTATATCAGTATCCTCAGATTCTCCAAGATTACCAAGGAGATTATACTTCCTAATAGAAGCTCTCAAAGCCTCTTGGGAATCAAGCCGTGCAGCAATCCGGTTGTTCTTATCAAATTTCACCTTTTTTAATCCAATTCTAAGCAAACCATCATTTGACTCGGATAATACCACAGCAAACAACAAAAATGAAAGAAGCACAAACCCCCCAATTGCTTTCAAGTTCACTCCCATTTTTACACCTGTAAATTCACATTAACAAAATTTAAAAAAAAGAAGAAGTCCAATTCAGAAAACACAATAACCAATATGATCAATCACATTATTCCAAAGTGATTAACATGCAAAATCAAGAAAAAGGCTAATATCAAGTTCAATAATCATAAATCAAAAGTCTAACATAAAGTCATGAAATTTCACTCAGAAACAAGCAGTTCTCCACTGCATGATCTTGGCTCAAGTAAAGCTCAATTCTTTATTCAATCTTTACACTTCTAGAAAACTAATAAAGTAAAAGATCAAAACTTCCAAGCCCTTTATGTCTATTCAAGCCTCAACTACACCAAAGCAGAAAATAATCAGCACCTAGCTCTTCATTCCAAAACAAAGACAGAAACTTTTCTGAAACCCACTTCAGTACACAAAAGGAGAAGCAAACTGACTCAAACTAACTCTAATTTAACAGCATAATCCAAATTCCAACCAGCTTTAATCAAACTTACAAAAAAAAGTTAATCAAAACAAAGAAACAAGTTAAAAATTAACAACCACCACGCAAAAAGAAAGTAACTTTTTACAAAAAATAATCACAAAAACACATAAATAAAAATGGGTTATCAAGAAAAAATTTAAAGATGCTCACAGATTTTGAAAAGCCAAAAAGAAAAAGGAGAGATAGTGTGTGTCACAGAGACCGAACAGGAGCAGAGAGGAGAATATATAGAAACAAGGAGAGAACTGACCTGTGAACTTCTTAGACTCACAAGGGCCCAGCTAAGCTACTTGGTATCTTACGAAGTGTAAGGTTTAATCTTGGCTGTTGAATGTGTAGGATCTATAGGTTTTAACCATTGATTTTGGATTGTTCTGACTGCTGAACCCTTTTTGGTCTTTGTAATTTGGTTTTATTACATTCTAATTCTTTTATTATGAACAAGTCTCACTTAAGTCCTTAAACTTTGTATCCCAGAACAATGAGAGGAACTGTTGAGTATGCTTGCTGCAGTACTCCTTATGTTATTTTTATTTTCTTGTTTTAAGCTTATGATTGGTCCACTAATAAAGATTATAATATAGTATAATAAGGCTAATTATATAGTATAACTATATAGTATAATTAATTCAAGTTTGTTATATTTTTATAAGCTAGTAATGTCTTATTAATTGATTAGTTATAAGCTAATTATATAAGTTTGACTCAATAACCACTCCAATACAAGATTTCCAAATTAAGTTACTAAATTTAGTTTAAAAATCTTGAATATAATTATCATTAAGATTAGTTCTTATATTTTCTATATGAAGCTGAAAATAGTCGTGTGTTTGAATATATATTATTGTCTATTTTTTTAAAAAAATGATAGATTCTCTTATGCCATATAAGGAAAAAAAAGCTTTAAAATAAGATTTTATAGTATTATTGCAGCATTACCTTCCATTTTCTATTTGGTTTTGCAATAAGGGTATTATAAAATCAACTTTCATGTGCTAAGATTAAAAACTTGTTTAGCGTTGTGGCAGCGGTTGCTTTTTAAAGTAATTTTTATTCAGAAATGTATTAAAATAATATTTTAAAAAATATATTTTTGACATCAGTATATTAATATAATCTAAAAATATCTAAAAAAAATTAATTTGAAGCAAAAACAATCAAGTTTTTGCAAAAATTCTTTCAAACCACAAAAACAAACGAGGTCTAAATCTTTTTTAAATTGAACTTTAATTAAATCTTTCATAAATCTTTCGTAGCTGAACAATGCATTAATAAGAAATATTTTTTTTCTTGCATCACTATATGGTGATTCAAACCCTAAATGATATTATTAAGTAATACCAATATTTATGACTATTATCGGCATATATGACGGGGTTTTACATGATTAAACAAGGTTGAAAAAAAATTTAAAAGACTTTAATATGGATGGACTATGATGAAGGAATGCCCATAATTCTAAAATCAAAGTCCAAGGACTTTTCTGTATATATCTGGGAAAATGGGGGTCAATTTGTGAGAGTTGGTTAGCTTCAAGGACCAAAATCGCCCTTAAACCATCTAGGAATCCACGTTCCAAACGCACGATATTCTCGTCTTTGCCCTCATTCAAGGGCATAAAACAAGCTAAAATAAAGCATATATTAAGGGATCCATACTTTACTAGATGGTTTTTCACAATCCATATTAGCCGTTGATCGTGAGATGAACGGTGATTAAGGGCATGATAAAGTTGGGACGCTGTCCAACGTGGTGGTTCACGGGATAAAAGAGCGTGGCTATCGTGACGAAGGGTTATTCTGGGTGGCGTTACAAGAGAGAAGCTGACATCAAGGTTGTTAAAATCGCGATTCAACTCGTAAAATCGTACGTTTTTACGAGTTGAATCAGGCTTTACGTGCTAAATCGTTAACGAAACTCGGAACCGGGTAAAATCGGGTCAAAATCGGGTAAAATCGTTAAAATCGGGTGAAATCGCTTAAAATCGCGATTTCACTGCCGATTCAACGATTTTGCCTGCAGGAAATTAAATACAATTCAGGAGCCACGTGTCGACTGCCTATTGGATATACCAAATCAAATGCAATTCATTATTCTCTCTTCACCGAATCAATTAGTCTTCTCTCTTCTCTTCACAGTTCACATTCATTGTTCAAGAATCAAGACTTCAAGTTCAGAAAGCCCTTAATCTTCTCCACCGTCCACCTCCACAACAGCCCTCGCCAGTCGCCCCTGAT
This sequence comes from Populus simonii, assembly GCA_007827005.2. Classification (NCBI taxonomy): domain Eukaryota; kingdom Viridiplantae; phylum Streptophyta; class Magnoliopsida; order Malpighiales; family Salicaceae; genus Populus; species Populus simonii. The sequence goes on from CM017474.2 coordinate 1,097,926, forward strand.
CTTCTCCAGTCTTCTCCAGTCTTCACCAGTCTTCACCGTGAGAACCAGAGTCCACACAACAACAACGGCGTCTCTCTAGTCTTCTCCAGTCTTCACCAGGTAAGTCTTCACCACAGCCACTGGTTCTTTTTCCCTGTTCGTGGGTGCTTCTTTTTCCAGTGCCACTGGGTATTTTATAGTGGGATTGCTATTAAGATGGATGGCAAGATGACACATTGTTGCAGCGGTAGAAATCAACTTATTTTGTTCAATTTTTAATTTGTGTTTTTACTGTAATATGCTGAAATTTCAGTTTGTGAATTTTTGTTTTCTTGAACTTGTGTATGAATTGAAATGAAATGAATTGCTGGTGTTAGCCTTGACAGTTTATGTTTTCCACGGTTGATTTATGAATCTAAAGATGTTAGTTGGCTTATAGTAATATTACTTTGTTCTTCTTTCTGGGTCTGTAGGCTGTACCAAGACAAGCATTGCATGGTTCAAACCAATGTGTACTGAGATCCAGTGCCCACTTATATTCCACCAAAATAGGTTTGTTCTGTTCTCTCTGTTTTATTCGCTTTCAGATATACTATTTGTGTGAGTGGGTGAACTAGCAAAAAAATGTTATTGAGTTTTATTAGTGATACTCATAAATCTAAGACTGTAAATCGTTTGTGTTAAAATTTATTACATGACATACTGAATTTATTTGAGAGGAGAGTGTTTTGGATTAATGTTTTAGAATTTCCTCTGGAGGATGTCAAGCAATTATTTCTTCTTCAGAGAACATGTTGAGATTCTAGTCCAAAAGTAACTGCCTACATCTTTAATGGGACCTTTCTTACTCTTACAGTGTGTTTATACTTTGTTTAAGTTATCGCACTTTATGTAATTTTTCTTATCTGTTACCGTAGAAGATGAAGATAGAAACGAGCTTGCAAAGGAGATTTCAAAGGACTGGAGTTCTGGTAATATATACATCCTTGGACTTTGTGTTTTGAATTCTGTCTTACTTTTTTTTTCCTGATACAACAAGAGGTCCTAATGTTCTGACTAATTACAGTATTTGAGCGGAGCATTAACACACTCTTCCTTACTGAAATGGTTCGCGGTTTGAAGGCTTGAAATATGTATGAATTTTTATTTGAAATATGTTTTGTAAGGTGTTTGAACTATGTATAAATTTTTATTTGAAGTATGAATTTTTTTTTAATGTATTTTAAAATTCCTTACGATTTTACGATTTTACGATCCGTTTTTACGATCCGAGTTTGTGTGTAGCTTTCCGTGCCGTGTTAAAATCGCGATTTTAACAACCTTGGCTGACATCTCAGCTAAGCATGCAATTCGGTTGCCTTTACACGCGACACTTTGCTTCCATTTACAAGTCTGTGGCTTGAATCAAGTGACGACAATGGTGTGTGGTTTTTCTTTTCATATTTCTTTGAGTTTGATATCATGAATTAACCTTGAATTTCAAGATATCTTCTATGCTAAAAATAAATAAAACACATTGGAATAACTTAAAATGTTATTTCATATGTATTTAATATCTATTATAATTATCAAATTTTACATGAATTGATTTATGATATGTGATCTGATTTGAAATAATTTTGCTTTTAAATCGAGCTGGAAATTAGTTTGATCAAATTTAGATAACCCGCTAAATCAACCCATGAGTTAATTGACTTATTTTAATCAACTCCAAAAAAAATTTAAATTAATTTTTGTGCATAACAATATTTTTTTAAAAAATAATATTATTATTTAAAAAATATAAAAACAATATTATTTCATAATAAAAATAAATGGTTGATTCATTAACCATCAAGTTGACTCAGTTAATTCATAATATGATACTAAGACTTGATCAGATAACTATGATATCCATAACCAAACTTTGTTATGCTTTAAAAATTTTAACAAACCAATATTGAATCTTTTTATTAAGCTAACTTACCATTCTATCAAGATTTCGAGCTAATGTTAATTTCTCCTTATAATAAATCCATTTAAACACCGGCACCAGAACCTTTATTACTGCAGTCAGCTTGAGATTGTTACTGTGGTTAATTTGGTTAATTTTTAAAGTGTTTTTTATTTGGAAAAGCATTAAATAATATTTTTTTTATTTTTAAAAAATTATTTTTAATATTAGTACATCAAAATGATCGGAAAATATCAAAAAATATTAATTTAAAGCAAAATTAAAATAAAATATTTTTAATTTTTTTAAAAAAATATTTTTAAAACACAAAAATAATTATTGTTATTTTCCATTCTTACTGTACGTGTGTGCATACTACATAAATAGGAGACATGTCAATAATTTAACATAAATAAATAAAGAAAAAAGGCCCACTCCTTCATTAATTAATGCATGACTGAGCATAAGCCATTATGAAGCTAATTAAATTGTTGCCTGCAAGCAAGTCCATTAATTTCAACTCACATGTTCAAGCAATGATCATGCGAGATGGATGGCTAGCTTCAGTAAGTGAAGACTAGCTACTTGTTGAGTGCAAGAATTGTATTGTCTCTCAAGATGGCGAAGGAAGGGGAAAATATGTTGTTTTCATGAGCGAACCATTAACAAAAACATCGAGTTCGTCATCCAAAACCGCAACAAAAAAAAAAAAAGCTTTAAATATGTAGTCTGCTTGGTCAGGACAAGCATTCCTTCTTCTTCTTCTTCTTCTTTTTTTCTCTCTTTTTGATCGGTAAGAACTAAAACGTGGTGGAAACTGGGAAAATCACATGTAAAATCCAACCATCTTGTTAGCCTTTTGTTTTGAGTTTTGCTTTGGCTATTTTTTTTTATTTTTTATTTAGTTTAATATGGATGTTCGGATCAGATTGCGCGTACCTCAACTAATCTTATGGACTCTGAAGTTAACGACCATATAAGCCTCTAGTGGCCATCATATAAACAACTATAGGGCTTGAACCTGAAATTACAAAAAAAACAAATCTTTTGGTTCCAAGCTTTTACTACTAAACCATCACCTAAATGATTATTTGTCTCTTATCATGATGATATATCTATATTTAATGAATCCTACTGCTAGAAGATGATGTTCACAATCCAACCAGGCATACGAGCTCTCAAGTTCTAGGTGAGGAGGTTGATATTTCAGTGTTGGGGTGCGTGTAAGAACTCACAATCTATAAAGCAAGCTTCTTGATAAGTCAGGTGACTAGCGTGAGTTTGTATTGTTTTTTAAAGTATTTTTTATTTAAAAATATATTAAAATAATATTTTTTTAAAAAAATTTGATATCAATATATTAAAATAAAATAAAAATATAAAAAAATTAATTTTAATTTTTCTTAAAAACAATCTTACCCAAACTCCATTTAAAACTTTGTATGTGTGTGTGTTATAAAGGGGGATACACGTCATCCGACCAGATATTGATTGGGATTAAACCATTCAAACTAGGTATTTAATACGACAACGTAGATCATATGAGTGAGAACTCTATTAAGATACACGTGTACCTCAAATACATCAACAGAGATGCTTTAAATTTTAAACCTAAAGGCCAAAGGCCCAAACCAATAAGTTGGCCTTTATTTTGGGCCGTGGTTATTTAGTGAAGGAATTGGGCCGTCCAATTTGGAATCAAACCAATGCATTAAGCTTTATATCAATTAGTCCTTCAAATCCAATTGGTATGGACTGTCAATGCGTGAGAAGGCCTGTATATTGCCCCATAAAAAAAAAAAAAAAAAAACCAATAAAATGTTTCAACGACAGCATACATCAATTAGCCTTCTCCTCTACCACCGTTGATATTTGCTTGAAAATTAAGTTCAACTCTTGCATGCATCTTTGGTCTCTTTGCTAGATGAAGCATTAAGAATTACAATGAAGTTCATATATGCATCTTGATCCGTTTGAGAGATTTGTTTAACCTTTAACTTTCATAAATACTAATTAAAGATGTGCTTAAAGATATTAACTTGTTATCTTACTTAGTTTATACTTTGATAATATATAATGTAGGTGTGCTCGTAGAAAACAAAAACTATGTAAAGGGAGGATCCTGATGCTATTAAATATTAAATGAGGATTTGATTCAAACATATTAAATAGATAATTTAACACATGTTTTTATAAATTATCAAAACTTTTCTAGAATTAAAAGAAGATTTGATTGTGTCAAACCATGTTAGAATCTAAAAACTACAACAGCAAGAGATATAGTTGTTGGATCGATTTTAAATTTTTCCATATAATCTTATGAGTGTTTTTACCACAGGATCGTTGATCGAACCGTTGGATTTTTTGAAATTAAGTTTTAGGTTTAAATATTTTTGTTTAGGCTAATTTTGTTATTTTTATGTGTTTTTGGATTTATGTTTAATTTCCTTCTTCTTTTCAGATTTCCAGCTATTTTCTAAGTATAGAGTTTTATTTAAATCTTAGGGCTAGGCTTTTATTTAGGCTAATTTTGTTATTTTTATGTGTTTTTTTATTTATGTTTAATTTCCTTTTTACTTTCATATTTCTAGTTATTTTCTAGTAAGTGTAGAGTTTTTTTTTTTGACATATTTAAAGGTTTTATAAACCTCTTAAAAAAATATATTTTAGAAAATAAATTGTGAATTCATGACTCATATTTGCAATCCCCGTTTGTTGTGCTATAGTCTTTAGTTTTTGTATGCATCAATATGTCATTTTTTCTTCTAGAAAAACAATATTCAATACAAAAACTAGATTTAGGTGGATCCAAACTACCTATGGGCATCCTAATAATATTGTTGTATTATTGTAGTATACGTTATCGTTATCATAATATGATTGATTTGATTCACGAATCTTCATAAATAAATGTTATTGATTTGGTTTATATAAACTAGTTACACGTGGCAATTCCTTTCTATCTACCACATTAATTAGATGAATGATCTTTCTTTTTGAGATGCATGAACACGTTATTTTTTTGTTAGATCTCTATGAAGGACATCATGCTTAAATCTTTCACGAGAACAAAAAAAAAAAAAAAAAAAAAAAACAAATCCATTTTCAAATCTAATACTTGATGTGGGGGCATGAGGCCCATGATCTTAATTATAGCAAACTGTTTAGTCCAACTCGCATTTATGATGAGAATAGTAAGGGCACAAATTAACTATTGATAGTTGAAAGTATTTTCTCAATCCTTTATTCTTTTCATCTTCCTGAAAGCTGTGCAAAGGGTAATCGAAGATCACAATATATATATATATATATATATATATATAAAGAAATTCCAAAAAGTTATTTTCTGTGCAAATCACAAATCACTCATGCAAGTCATAGGCTCATAGCTAGGTTCACATGAACGGTTGGTAAAGTTAAGAAGAGAGAAAGGTCCTTCCATGTACGGTGGATTGATTGATGAGGTACGGTTGCGACCCGCCATGCTCGACCTTCAATTATCCACATGAACATGACATGATGTCAATGAAAAAATAAAAAAAAAAAGAAAGGGGGGGCTAATTTGCACGGAAAGTCAACAAAGGTTTCCTAGATTGTCCAATGAAATTAGCCCCTACCTTCACCACTCTCCACGAAACTTACCAAATCCCCATTTCTTTCTTTATTGGTCCAAATTTGACCTTAGAAGATAGCTTTCACGATCCAATTTTGATTCATTCATTTATCACCCCACATGGTGTTGTAGTTGCCTAGAAGTCTCCTCAAAGTCCACTCTTGCAGGCAAGCTAGGGTTCCTTCCACCTTACACTCTAACATTTGACGTGTCAAACAGTTGTACACAGACGACTAGCCGTAGTTCTTGACTGTTTAAATCACCAAAATGTTTTGTATTCTACAAAACTTATTCGTCGGTTTCTTGACTTAATTTATTTCTTTAATTAGTTCACTTGCAAACGTTAATTATTGAATGTTAACAAGTCATTGGGATATGAAAACTAGAAAGAAAGTAAATGAGCTAGGTTTGAGGTTGAGAGATAATAAAAATATATATAAATTTTAAATAACTTATCTCTTTTATTAAAAATATGCTATTTTTATTTTAATTTATTGTTCTTGTGACCGTAACCAAATACCACGATTGATAAACCATTAATGAGTTGGAAAATATATGTTGATCGTGTTTGTTTATATATATATATATATATATATATATATGTTGATCATTTTTAAAACCGAACAATTTGAAACAAACTATTAAAGCATGAAATAATAATAACAAAAGGAATGGAAATCTTGTGTGTACTTTAATTTCTATCCTTTCGACCCCCAACAAGGAAAAAAAAAAGAAACTATGAACATCTGAACCTCATTTTCATCCCTCGGAAGAAGGGAAGAAAGAGAAAAGGAACTATTGATAACAACAAAGTAATTAACTATTCATAAAAAAACAAAAAAATTGATAAGAGATATGTCTAATTAATTTCTGTGGCTTGTGTTGTTCGTGGCATTGCTGTTATTGTTGTTGTTGGTGGTGTTGCTGTTAGCACCACCAATGATGGAGCTGATGGCAGCTGCAAGTGCTGCAGTGAAGTTAGGATCGGCCGTGATGGCGGCAGTGGCAGCACTCAATGTGTCCTGACATAGGGAAGGTTGTTGTCCTGAGTGCAACAAGTGGGGTTGAGCTTGGTGGCCTAATTGTGGAGTCCCAATTTCCTGAGACAATTGGAGGCCAGAGAATTTCGATTGGTTGTACAAGGCTTGACCAAAAACCTGAGGCAATTGTGGTGTTGTGACTGAGGAAAAATTCTGGGGCTGGCCTGGAAAAGGGACTTGGAATTGTGGAGGAGGTCTTTGGAACTGGTGAGGGTTTGGATTATGAGTGAGGTCTAATGTTACAGTAGGGAATGGAGCTGAAGCTGAAATAGTTGCCATATTTGATGAGCCAGCTGGGAGTATTGCTCTTGCTAGCAAATTTGGGTTCATTATGCCATCTGCACTTGACATTGATCCTGATAGTAACATGCTTGCGGCTGCTGCTGTTGTTGATGCCATTGCCATTGCAGCTGGAGGTAGAGGGTGATTGTGATTGCCTTCATAAGTTGTGATCAAGATTGTTCTATCCTCCGCGCAACGTTGAACCTGAAATCAATCACCAACATAAAATACACTAGTCTTAGATAAAATCTTGATTGGATTATCGACAATTCCTCAAATCATCCCTAACTTAGATTGAAAACGAGGATCAAGAAATGGACTAAAACATACTTGTTTTCGAACTGGACAGCCCACTGCCATGGTGCACCGATAATAAGCCCTCGGACACGGGTTTCCTTTGGCCATCTTCTGGCCGTATTTCCGCCATTGGCAGCCATCAGTAATCTGGAATCGGTCAAACCAAATTAGTTCCACTCCAATTTGTTGAAAGTTATATGAAGATTTTGAATAAGTCTTAGCTAGTTACATACCATGGGAGCTTCCGATCGTGCACGAACCGACACACGGGCTTTTCTCATCGTCGCCTCGGTCGATTGCTCTATAGCCTTATTAGCAGGACTGGCAGGATCCGTTTTCTGAACCTTCCATGCTTGTGATTCAGATTCAGGACTATCTTCCCTGCCAATTCTTTTTCCATCTCGGAAGCTAGAATTTTCTTGATCATATGGAAGTTTACCATTGTTTTTCGGGGATGCAACTTCAATATGGTTTTGAGGTGTTCCAGAACGAGTCCTCTCATCGGACGATGAATTGGATAGTTCATCAGTCTCAGCTGAAGGGCCTAGATCCATGAATTGTCTGGGCACTACTACGTCCTCATGTTTCTTTTCCTCAGAAGATTTTCCATGAACATTCTGAACACATCAAAAACAAAATCATTTAACCTACCTGGACCAAGTTAAAATGGTACACTAAAATCATCATCATCATCGCCATCATGTCAAGGATGCTTGGAACTGTTAATTGTTTTGAGAGAAAATTAATTACCTGTTGCTCTTTATTGCTTTCTTTTCCATGATTTTGTTGTTGATGTTGCTGCATTAGTGCTGCAAAATGCATCTGTAAAGCACTGTAACTGGTGGTTACTTGACCAAGCATGTCTTTTAACCTTTGATTTTCTGTATTCATTTTTTGCAGCTCCATATGTAATTGTGCCACCTTCTACATGTAAAAATATATATATAAAGATTAAATAAATCCTTAAATGGGAAATCTTAAAAAAAGAAAAAAAATTGACCATCGATTTGGATTGTGTTTAAACGTATAATTACCTCGTTGTTCTTTGATCTCTTATCATCAACATCAGATGAAACACCATCATCCACAGTTGATTGATCACTTCTAGAGTTAGCAGTAAGAAGGTGCAACCCAGTCTATATTTAGAAAAAAAATAAAAATCAATATCTCTATTTATAGAAAAACTATATAAGCCATAATAATTCAAAAAAAGAAAAAACAGATTCATTTTCTTACATTTACATCAAGAGCAGTCCTGGTAGACCTTGGAGCAAGTTCAGCAATGGAATTCTCCTTCTTGACAATAACACTTGTGGTCTTAGAATCATCGTCACCAACCTTATCTATCTTTTCTTTAAAGAAATCTACTTCGTGAGCAGCAGAAGGTGGTTGCTCATCTTGGCCAGCAGAAAGACTACCTGGAAACTGAAACATATTATTGTTCCTAGAATGATCCATGTTATGATCACTAATGAAGTCTCTTTTGATCTTCAAAAAAGAGCCAACTGGGCTGTTGTTGTTGCTGCTAGAGAAGACAGAAACAGGATCAGAAGCGAGGGTAAGACCCCATCCCTTGTCCATAAATGAAAGAAAGAAAACAAGAAGAAATGCTAGGAAAGAAGAGAGTTTTTCTTGAGAGAAAGAGGGAGAGAGGTGTCTGTGTGTACGTGTTAATTATGTGTGCAAAGTCTTTGAAGTCTTTAGCCGCTGCAATGAGCTCGGCTATAAAAAGGGTTTGAAGGGTGGACCAAAAAGAGATAGATTTTTTATTATTATTATTATTTGGATTGAAATTGGATATATTTAGAAGAAATTGGAGGGATTTCTTGAGTGGTTGCGTCAGGTGATGCGTCAGGAATCCCTAGCTGGCAATATTGGTCCAGTCTTATACTGCTGCTGATACAAGAAATTTAGACTTTAGAGACTTGCAAAAAATGGGTTGTCGATGGATATCCATATAGAGTAAGTGGATAGTCCATTACCATGGCAATCTTAATAGAGCTTCGTTAGTCATCTAATAGCGAAGCTCTACTTTTTTTTTTCTTTTTTTTTTTATCATTTTTTTTATTTCAATATCATATTTTTTTAGTTTCATTTTCAATTTTTTTTAATAATGATTCGAGTTATTTTAGAATCAATCAAACTAATTTAAACTTGAGCTGATCAACAAAGAATCGAGTTAAGTGTTTTTTTATCAATTTTTTTTTATCATTCAATTACTTCGCCTTGAGATTGATTAAGTTAAAGGAGTCAAGTTAAGACAACTATCACATGATTTAATTTTAAACTTAAGCTTGACAATAAGTTGGGTTGAAACGTTTTTTTATGTCAATTTCATCTTCTTTTTATATTTTTTTTAAATTTCATCTTCTAACTTTTTTTCATCGGTCAACCAGAATGCATTCGACTTTGTACAATTTAATTTTAAACATAAGATAGACAATGAGTTAAATAAGGAGATTTTGAGGTTGAATCGCTCTAATAATTTAAAAAAATATATTAAATAATTTTTTATATCCTGAATAATTTTTGTAATGTTGAAAAAAAATTGATCCAACCCGTGCAGTGTGAACCTACAAACTAATAATTATCTAGAACATAAACTAAGAATTGAAATATCTTCAACAACAATAACAACTGGAATTTTCCAAGGGGAAAAAATCAAATATGGGTCCGGATATTAAAATGGGTATACGGGTTGAATACAACAAAAATTGATGAAATGTTGACCAGATTTGTAAAGTAAGACAAGAAAAAGAAAAAGGTGGTGGTGGTGGTGTTGAGGGTGGGGTATGTGGGTTTCGTCTACCTTTCGTCAAGAAAGAGTTTTGACTCTTTCATAAAATCAAATCAACGAAGAAAAAAGAAAAACAAAACCCTAAGAAAAAAAAAAAAAAAAACTTGTCACTCCCACCGTCCCTTATCGTGCGGCGCGTTCCACGTGATGAAATTCAATAAACCAATTAAATTGTTTTTTTTCATATTTATTTATTAAAAGTAAGAGAGAAGCACGTCAACGAAATTGACGGCCAGGCTAGGTTATGACTGGAGACCGGACGGGACAGTTGCTTAGTCTATAGATGGGTCCCTCTATTACATAAGCCCCCCCCCACGTTTCAGATCTGCTCCCCGGTAACCATGTTGACTGTTTACTGGTGGGACCCAGTCACTTGCTCTTTTTACACATCTAGATTTTGTAGTTGCCTGCCTTGCGCTAATAAACCCTTGAGGAGACTGCCCAAGTAACCACCGGAAAATTAGGTAATCTGTGGTTACGATTTAATTACAAAATTAAAAAGACAGAGAAAGTGGAGATGTGTTTATTTTTATATTTTATATTTTAAAAATATATAAATTTATTTTTAAATTATCATAAAAATATTTTTATATCTTTATAATTTCTTCAATAAAAAACGTTTTTATCTCACTACCTAAAATTAATAAACACTCCTTTGGATGAAATTTTACTTTTTATTCATTTTGGAATTAGTTGTTGAATTTTTCTAACCAAGTGATTACTATTTTTTTAAATGAAGTTATAATATTATTATTAATTTTTTTTTATTAATGTGGGTATTTGGGCCAGCTTGCGCGTGCCTTAACTAATCTCACGGGTCTCAAAGTTAACAATCATATTGTAAACCTCCGGTGGTCATGGGGTTTGTGAGACTCGAATAGTGATCTCTAGGGAGTAAATCTAGAACCTAACCAGTTGAACTACACCCCTCATGATTAAATTATAGTATTATTATTTGAATAGCTAGCAGCCATTAACTTAATTAGAGGTGTTATTTCTCTGTGCAAATAATTAATGTCAACCAAATCAATAATAAATTATCATGATATGGTTTATATAGTAAGTCAAGTTAATACGTATACATATATACATATTCAACTTATTTTCTGAGATTAATGTATATATAATATAGTAACGTTTTGACATTGTCACATTAGAGATAAAAACAATAGCAGAACTTATGCTCCTTTCCTTTTCTAATCGAGGAGCCATTTTTCTTTGCCAACTCCATATATGTTTTGAGATCCCTTTTTAACGTTTTAATTTTTTTGTTCTTGCTTGACTGTCATGGTATTTCATAATTCACCGATGCTAGACCTATCAAGGGTTTAATCCTTGTTTCCAGCTACTAGCCTCAAATCTTGACCATACAAGAATTAATTACTGCACGAATTTCTGTCTTCGTTGAAACTTTGCTTGCAATTATATCACATATTTTATATATTTCCTTTGTTTTTTAGTTAAGTAAAAGATTTAATAATTCTCAAAGCATGGAATTTTTTTTTTTTTGGTTGTGTGTGGCTTTGAAACTCCATCGTTGACAACCAATACCAATAAAATGAAGCAAACACGTATCTAAAAAAATAAAAGAAAGAAAAGAAAATCAATTTGCATGACATTAGGTGGATATTACTTGGCCTGTTCATATTTCTTGACTTGTTAGTTAACCCAAACTTAATTTCCCTTCTTTCTACTGCACACGAATTTTCAACATCCAGTGATGTTCTATTAATTTCTTCTTCATGGAGTATATTAATCAAAAAATAGTTATTTAAAAAACAACTTCTGAAAAGTTAAATGGTTATTTACAAGAAAATAAAATGATTGTGTTATAAATAAGATAAAAAGACAGAAATAAATAAGATAATTACTAATATATTATATAGCTAAAATTAATTTCGTTATACTTTGGCCTATTAATCTTGCCCGTGAGGTTAAGTCAAGACAAAAAGGTGATGGCTACCTAGCTCATGGCTGGCTTGCCACGTATACATCCTGGCAATTACCCAAAATATCTAGAGTTTTCCAGAGGAAAAAAAACCCTTGAAGCTCACACCTTCAAAACATTACCAAGAATGGGAAAACGGTGGCCAACAATTGACCATTGCATTAATTTCGACGTCAAAAATCATAATTTCTCTCCAAATTTTCCAACGTAACCAAACTCGTGAATTGGACTCGGAATAGAAATCGATCGAACAGTGGAAAAGTTTCTCCTAATTGCATGCATGTATCGATCAATCGATCGAGAACATTGTTTTGTATAGAAAATAGTTGTTTCTGTTCAAACCTACGGCGCCCAAAGAAAAGAAAGAGGAAAGGGGTTCGAAAATCAATAGAGATTCCATTCAAAGACGTGTCATGTAGAATTGTCCTGTGGGTAATAAGTATTTGGAAGTGTGGTAATAATTATTTTTTAAAATATATTTTTATTTATTAATATATTAAATAATATATTTTTTATTTTTAAAAAATTATTTTTAATATTAGTATATTAAAATAATTTTAAAAAATATTTTTTAAATATAAAAACAAATAGTCATTTTCTTATGCCTAGTGGATAGAATATATGTGAACGAGGTATACAGTGCCTAATTACGAACGTGCACGAAGGAAAATGCTGACCACCGAACCCAACGACTTGCATGGAGACAAATATTGAAGTATTCTTCGAGACAAATATGTATAAAGACTTGTATTAGTAACAGATTCTGAACGCGCCGTGTTTTAAAAAAAATTATTTTTTAATTAAAATTTAATATAATTTACATGTTTTGAATCGTTTTAATGTACTAATATTAAAAATAATTTATAAAAAATAAAAAATATCATTGACATGTATTTCAGGACGTAAAGTTATTTAAAAAGTAATCGCTACTACACTGTCAACCACGCAAGGCCAAATCCTTCTTTTTTTGAAACTTTCATTATTTTTTTTTTCTTTGGTTTCATTCCTTTTCGATACTAAGTGTGTTTTTAGATATTACTCAATACAATATAATTACCTTTTTAATTTCCTTTTCTTATTTTAGGCACTACTACGTTCGATAACATTGAAAATTAAAATCGGTCAAATTAATTTATTTTCCTATTAATTAATATAAACTTAGCTGAATATTCCATGGAGACTTAAAAAAAATAAAAATAGAAGTAGGTTAAAAAAGGTGTTTGAGGTTATATTAATTATGCCCCCGTTCTGCGGAAGCTATGAAAAATGTTTCAGCCAAAATTCATATAGTTTTTATACCATTTTAATTTTTTCCAAACCAAGTATTGATGCTTAATTTTTTATTTATTAAAATTGAATTTAGAAATTTTCAATCCCAATCATCAAATCAAAAAGTAATGAAAAATTTAAAATATATAATATATAATCTATCAAATTTAAATTTTTAACCACTCTCAATTTTCGAAATAGATACTTGATTTCATAATTTGTTTTTTTAAAAATTAGTCAAAATACAATAAGAGTACTTCAAGTAATAGTTAATTTAAATTCTATATTATCATAAATTCTTGAACAACATGAAGGGATTTAGGCCTTATTTGTTTGACGAAAAGTGATTTTCTAGAAATTATTTTCCAAACTTTCTTGTGTTTGTTTGTGATTAGAAAAGTTGGTTAACGGAAAACACTTTTCAATCAAAGAAAAATTTGACTTGGTTTTTAGGAAAGTGTTTTTCTTTTATTTTGGAGGGAAAACACTTTCTAGAATTTGTGAAAAATTTAGAAATATCATATTATTTACTGATTATATCAAATTTCATAGAATCTTTGATAAAACCGGTATACCCGAGTTTCCTAACGACGCTAAACCAAACAATTATGTGGCAACTCCCCTAACCATCGACACAGCGCCGCCACGTGCGACATTTTATAAACAAACATAGCCTAAATTGAAGTTAATTTTTTTTTATGTAAAATATCTATTATTCTAAATTATGTTCCACGATAAAGAATTTATTTAACATCCCATTAGAAGCATCAATGTATTGTGATTACCGAGTCATCAATTTGGAAAGATTGAATGGCTTGAATCTTAATCAACTAATTTTGTCTTTGCTTAGAACTTTATTTTGATTCACTGTTTTCGTTGTCGTTAATTAGTAGTATTTTCTTTTGATGTGTTTTACATTATTCACATGAGAAATGCATAATTTGTTGAAGTCAACTGACGCAGGCAACTTAATTTCCTCTTTTTTACGTTTACATTCCTCTTTCGATTTTCAACCATCCAAACCCAAGACTTTCATGGTCTTCCATTGCAGCTATTTAAACGAGAATCACTCTGTTCTTGTGGTACCCTAGTAGTCTGTTTCCTCCATGAATGTTGGCTTTTCATTTATTGGGTAACTTTTATCTTCTCTCATTAATTTTATTATTAAAGAATAGTTTCCCACAGCGGAGTGTGTGATAATTTTTATTTTTAGATATTTTTTAAAAATATATTTATCTGGGTTTAAATGTTTTTTTAATAATTTTGATGTATTAATGTCAAAAATAAAAAACAATTTGAAAAAATTATTTTAATATATTGATATAAAATATATTAATTATATCAAATTATTTGAATATATTGACTTCCTACCTAGTTATATAAAACAAGCTTATCATATTGATAAAAAAGCATGCGTATGTGACAATTAATTAATTGGTTGGTAAATCACTTCAACATTAATATCTTAAGAAGCTTTCAAACTAGTCACATCACAATAATACAAGAGTGGTTATAAATATTAGGGTTTGTAGTCATCGCATAGTTAGTAAAGTTTCGAACATTGAGATCAATACGTATTTATTTTCTTAATGTATTACATCAATGATAGAGATGCGTTGTTAAAATTACTTATTAAAAAAAATTAATTTCAATTAATATATAAAATTATCCATTAATATTATCTATTAATGAATAAAAATAACACGCACACGAATAGAGATAAGAATGACCATGCCAAAAATTCAAGAACTCCAAGGATGTGAATAAATTATGATAAAAATGTCAAAACCCCACCTAATTAAACAATTACAGAGTTTCAAAACTCTTGAGGGAAACAAAATCAAAATAGAAGAAAATGACAAAGTTGACTGAATTTTACGTTGACCATGTTGATCCTACCTCACGTGGCTTCCTAACCTGATTAAGAAATTTGGTGAGTGGTTAGGTTTTGAAATTAATACCCGGACTAATTAATTAGAGCCATAAGCTAAACGGCATTAAAAAATAAATAAATAAATTAGACACCAAGTTGGCGCATTGCCACAAGGAACAGAGCAATTCTATGCACAGATACTTTTCGCACCATTCTTTTCACCATATAGTACTGTCGATGTTCTTTATTAATTTTTGGTTTACATTTCTCAATAATAAATGCATTTCAAACATTTGGAGCTTTTTTTCCTTTCCAATTTCTATGTTTTATGCTGAGAATATTTGATCCATGGCTTGCTTTCTTTTTGTTCAAATTCCGGCACTTACCATTCCAAATTAATGAAGTATAAACATCTATATTATACTTAATAATATACTCGTGGGTTAGTTTAATGAAGTATCCGTTGGTGATATTAAATTGATAAATAAAAAATTAATTAAGTATAAAATAGATGTTTATAACTCTTTTCAAACTATGGTTTTGAAACTTCAGCACACTTAAAACCTTATTATAAAGCTGAAATTTGATATTTTTGAAAACCATGGTTTTATATGCAAATTATAGTTCTGAAAACACAATCTCAAATGAAGGTGGAGTGTACAGTGTGGTGGAATGCTCATCCATCCATAAATAAAAAAAGATGTGAGTTAATTTTTCTATATAATTTATATTAATTTATTATAAGATCATATAATTGATTAATTTTAAACTATGAAATAACTATCATCAATAATAAAACGAGTAACCACACGGGAGAATGGAAAATAGAAAAGAAAATTTAGTGAGCAAGCCCCACTAAAACAACACGCAAGCACGTGTATATATATGTTGCAAGCCCTGTATTTCTCCTCCTCATACATCATTTACCAAATGTTTTTAGGTGTTAAGTTTGATTATTAAAAATGAGAGTTTGGGAATGAGAATCGACATGGAATAGAAATGAAGGAATCAAAATGATATTTTAATTTTAATACTATTTTGAAATAATAATAAAAAATCAAAATAAAATTTTAAATCTCAAATAACTTGTTTTTAAAATAAAAAGAAATAATAATTGTAAAATAATTTTATTAACGATAATTATAATAAAAATAATAAAATGAGTGTTGTGATAGTGATAGAATATCATATATCGAGATAGTAGTAATATTATTGTAATAACAATAATATATATATATATATATATATATATATATATATATATATATATATATTTAAATAATCGTATCACCATAGAAGGTGATGAATAATTTTTTTATTCATCATAGAAAATTAAAGGATGAAAGAGTGGTGATATAATAAAAATAAATAAATAAATAAATAAATAAATAAATAGCATCATCACTATTCCCATGAATGAAATAAATTAATTTTTTTTAAAAAATAAATTTAATTCTATTTTTTATTTTTGTTTTGATTATCCTTTTTCTTATAACGAGGAAGAGAGAAATTATATTCCTATTTCTTTCTCGAACAAGAACCAAACGCATCTTGTATTCTTGCCGACAAAAAACCTCACTACTTCTTTATTCGGATCGACACCCTTTTCACCTTTTCAATGTCTTTTGTTTTGTTATGTTTTTAACTTTCTTTCTTTCATTTGTTTACATTGTTCAGACAGATTTCTCTTAACTTCAAACGCCTTTAAGACCGACAAGAAGGATGACACACGTCTTTTGACAATTAACACTGCCAAATTGCGGGTGCTTTCTTCCTCCCTTCTATATATGATATCATTCAAAACAGAAAGGAGCCCATCACTCTTCTTACTCTTCTTGGTAAAAAAACACCAATTTTGCTCCTCATTTTGGTCGTCTCCTGCTTGTCTTTTCCACAAATCGTTCACACACACACAAAAAAAAAAGAACCCAAGATTTTTTTATTCCTAACTAGCTATTCTGATGGTTCATGCATGGTTGCCTAGTGTTGGGATTGATTCATATTGAGGCGTAGTGGCAGGGTTTTTTTATTTTATTTTTATGATCAGTCGCTAGCGATATTCTAGCTAGCTAGTTGGCAGTAATTAAGTGAGAAAAGTTGTCATCACATCAGGGTGATTCTTTCTTGAGGAATAAATTAATGGTACGATAAACTAGCTAGCTACCAAAACATGATCATCAAGATTATTTAATTTAAAGGATTTAAAGTTTTCTAATGCCACTCGAAGATATATTATATAATTATATTACTTAAGGGAATACCATTGTGTAGTGAGAATAGAAAGGACAAGTTGTTAGAAACTATATATGTAGTGTGGATATATTTTAGAGAGCAATCAATTTCATTATCTTAATTTGACTACATCATTGGAAGTGGACAACTTTTTCTTCTCCTTTGAAGTGAAAAAAGTAGAAAAGGAAATTGCTAATGAAGTCTTTAATTTCTTGTTGAGGTTCTAGCCGACTTAGGGTTCATTTGGCATGCCAGAGCAATCATTTTTTTTGGTTAAATTTTAATTTTTTATTATAAAATAATTTTTTTATGTCTTTGGATTGTTTTAGTGTGCTGATGTTAAAAATATTTTTTTAAAAAATTATTTTAATATATTTTTTAAATAAAAAACACTTTAAAAAATAATATCTACTACTATTTCAAACACCTTTATATTAAGCAATTGCATTTTTATTGAAACACCTTTTTATTAAGCAATTGCATTTTTATTGCGGTGGAAAACTTGAGGCAACCATGAAGAAAGAAATTTAGGGTTATTTTTTTTTAGCTTAAAGAATTTTATATATTGGTTTTGCAAATTGGTATTAGCCATTCTATATAATTTTATCCTGACATTATGATTTATCTTTGGATGTTCCTGGGCTTTTACAACTTTTTAGTATTACTCTCTTTTTGAATATGAGCTTGTAACTAGTTTTATGGATGTTTGGGTTAGCTTGTATGTATCTTGATTAATTCCACAAGCATCAAAGTTAATAACTATGTAAGTCTCTAGCGGCTCTAAGGTTTGTGGGACTTGAACTGATGATTTCTAAAAAACAAATCTAGAATTTAATCAGTTAAGTTACACCTCTCAGAATTACTAATTGTTATAATCTTATTATGATACTTAGAGAGTGCTTGACAGTGTGGTAGCGGTTGCTTTTTAAATAACTTTTTGTGCCGAAATGCATGCTAATGATTTTTATTTTATTTTTTTAAAATTATTTTTGACATCAGCATATCAAAACGATTCAAAATATACAAACCATATTAAATTTTAATAAAAAAATTAAAATTTTTAAGAACACGGTTTGTACGGCGTTTCTAAACATGTTGTTAGTCGTTCTTCGTAGTAATCTTTAGCCCGTTGAATTAATAGATAACTGGTCGAACCATATAAATGTGTGCTATTTTTTCTTCATGTCCTTTTCGATCTCTGACATTACACACAACAAGAATATCTAGTTTAAAATCATGCACAAATCCCCAATAAATTGGTATCAGAATCGAAGTCTGCGCTAACACAGTCTGATATTAATCCAATAGATTCATTCGTACCAATTTGCACGGGTTGTTTTTCATATAATTGTTTTTTCAATCACTTTAACTTTACACTCTACAAGGTATGATAATACAAGTTATTTTAATAGTCAGTAGGGGTCCAATGTGACTGGTTTCTATATAAGCAACCCATGTTTATGAAATTTGACCAATTGTTACTTGTAAGACCATCCTGCTCAAATTCTTTGTCAAATAAAAAGCTTAATTATCAAATTCTTATCCAAATATAGTGTAAAAACTAGATCATTGTCGATGCAAGGCTGCAAATCAAATTAATTTTCTTACTGTAAAAAAATATCTAGATATTACAAGCATGTTTTCTACTAGAAAAAATTTAAACTGTATAGGAGTTGACTTGATGTGATCCGATCAATTTGAAAAACTCAAAGACAACCTAAAAAATTATTAAAAGCATAGTAACTAAAAAAATTCAAGACATGCCTTTTTTTTTTTTAAAAAAAAATATTGAGACAAAAACATATTAGATTGACTTGAATTAATTTGCCAAATTCACGATTCAAATCATGAAATCAAGATAATCTCAAAGAAAGCAATTAAAACCCAAAATGAAACCTAATTCCCAAATAAACCAATGTTGAAAGATGAAATTAAAAAAAATAAATTAAAAAAAGAGACAAAAAACAACTCGAGTTAACTCGGGTTAACCTATCAAAGCTGCAATCCAGGTTATGTGACTAAAATAACTCTATAGAAAGTAAATTATAACAAATTATGAAGCTTAATTCTCAATCAATTCAATGTTAAATGATAAAATTAAAAAGAAAAATCAATAAAAGAGATAAAAAAACCCGAGTCAACCCGGGTTAACCAACTAAACCCGTTACCTAAGTAAAGAGACCAGAATAACCTTATAGAAAGAAAAAGATTAAAAATATGAAGCTCAATTCCAAATTAATCAAATGTTAAAGGATGAAATTGAGAAAAGAATTAAATTAAAAAAACATTGAGTTAACCCGCGACTCGGGATAAGCAATCCTAATGTTGAATAATGAAATTGAAAATGATAAAAAAAATCTGAGTTAACTCGTTAAACTCGTGACTCGGGTAATGAGACTAGAATAACTTTATGGAAAACAAAACAAAGAAAAGTTATGAAGCCTAATTCCAAAATAACTAAATATTGAAGAATAAAATTAAAAAAAAAACATAACTAAAAAAGAGTTAACTAGCAAGACCCGTGGCTCAGGTGATAAGATTAGACTAACTTAATAAAAAGTAAACAAAAAAATGACCTAAATTAACATGGGTTGATCTGTCAAACTCGTGACCAAGATTATGAGATTGTGATAAACTCATAGAAATCAAATGAAACAAATTATGAAGCTCTAATTTTAATTAATTCATTTTTAAAGGTTGAATTTGAAAAAACTCAATCTAAAAATAAGACACAATAAAATAACCTAAGTCTATCTGAGATAACCCGCAAAACTTGTGGTCCAAGTTATAAGACGATAATAACCTTATAGAAAGTAAACCAAAATAAATCATGAAGTTTAATTCATAATTAACTCAAAATTAAAGGATAAAAATAAAAAAATTTCAATTTAAAAAAAAAACTCAAGCCATCAATTCGATAACACAAATTTACTTCAACAATCTTAATTTTTTCTATTACTCAAAAGCTCCATCACTCTAAAACCTTGTATTGCAATCACTACAATCACGAACGTCTAAGCTACATTAATCATAATTTAAAGGTAATTAATTAATTATCCGATTCTCATGATTTTATCGAAATGAAAATGCAAGAACATTTAAACCCCACCAACGCTCCTCCATCATGGAATTGGCAAGAATTCTTTGATAAGTTGAAAATCCTTTCACCCAACAAGAACAAAAAAATAAAATTAAGGTCGACTGGGAAGTCATGTCCATCTGATTAATTGTCGGCCATCTACAGCAACCCACAAGAAGTAACTTGGATGCACGACATTAAAGGCTACATTTTGGTCCCTGAAAATTGAAGAACTACTTTTCCATGGGCAATTTCGGTGGGGACTTTGAAGCAAGAAAGTTCCGTTTTCTCTTCCTCTTCCTGTAGCTAGGTAGCAGATTCTAAGAATATAATGATACCTTTCAGACTATTTCATGGGATTTGGTCTGAAATTCAGGACCTCCTTCTGATATATATAATCTTGGTCAAGTTCTTTGAGTCTTAAGCCATGTGTACATGGCCGGTTTTTTCAATGAATGAGAGCATATTTCCAAACCAATCAACCACTTCAAGCCATGCACCCGTGCACCCTTCGTGTATTCGTGTTCACAACGAAGATGCACTCGTCTTTCTTCTTCTTTTTTCTTGTTTTTTTTGCAACATTTCTACCCCTAATGGTTCAGAAATTGTCAACAAAGTATTTTCATACATATTTGGCGATGGACTTTGTTTGAATGTTAGCAATATGTCTCAATTTTTCTTCCCCGTCATTTCTATTCTTAATGGCTCAGAGATTAATTTCCAACAACGTCTTTGCATACATATTTGGGCATAGACTCTGTCCGAATTGTATAATTTTTGAAGTAAGAAAGCACATATTCTAGTTGAAGTTCACAACTCAGAAATCAGTTTTTTTTTTTTCTAATAAAATTGATAAAAATTTAATTAGAGCCAAAACTGATACTAACTTTATGGGGGTGTTTTTTTTTCTTATTTTTTTTGGATAAAAAATAAGTTATTCTCATCAAAATTATGAAACGGTTGAAAATATTATTTCTCATTTGAGTTTTAAATAAATCAAGCACATACCTCATTGATTGCGAAGAAAATGCACTCCAATTAATCATGTTAACAATAACGTATACTGAACCACGAACCCTTGTCAACCTAACTGCCTACTCGTGACCCACATCACATTATTATGGATCCCAAATGCATGTATTATGGAAGTGATTATTTTGAAAAATGTTTTTTTATTTAGATAATATATATTGTTTTTATTTTTTTAAAATTTATTTTTAACATTAACATATTAAAATAATCCGAAAACATAAAAAAATAGTTTGAAATAAAATGAATTTTAAATATTTTTTTAAAATACTTTTAAAATGAAAAAATAAACAGCCTGTAGAGAATGTGGAGATGATTCATTTGAAAAACGTGGCAACCATATTTATGAGTCTTTTTGACCATGGATGAACATCCGGTGACTCTTCAGCTTAATTTATGTGACTGAAGGCCCTTTTCAATTAGTTGCCTTAATTGATTAGATTAGACCACAGGCAGTATGGTTGCTGACTGCTAGCTTTATGTCTCAAGTTGGATTATAATTTTCTTGCAGCCTTAGCTGTTAAAGCAAATTGGACAGGCAATGACCACATGAATATGTTTCTAAGACAAGTGTAATTTCGTGATTGGTGTTGGTGGGTTTCATAAAATTCTGGTAAAAAGAATAAAATTAACTCAATTCAAATATATGAATAAATTAAGGATAAATTGAATAAGTAATGCTAATAATAATAATAACTAAAAAATTAAGTGATCACACAAGAAGTGCCGAACCTAAATCTCAGCCTCTTAAATTAATTAGAGTTTTTAACTTTTCTTCTAGAAGTTGGGAAGATCACGTTGTTCTAGTGTTTTTGCAGCCACTATACTTTTCTCCAAATTGGTATTTTTCAAACTCCGGTGTCGTGTTTATTTTGTCAATAGTCTTACTTTTCAAATAATTATTTTTATTTCGAGACCCAAATTGGAAAACTAATAAGGACGAAATTATATAAAAATATGAAAATAAGGACTAAATAAGAAACAAATTTATGCTTCTCAAGAAAATAAAAAAACTATATATGAATATAGGAACTGCAAGTTTAGACTGGACCAAAAAAATTAAAGTAGATCACAAATCTAATCTTTCATTGGTGAAGCCCATCATAATACACTGTAAAGCCCAAAGGCCCAAGGGTAGAGTTGCGATAATCACAGTTGTTAGACCCAAGAAAGATGCCAGCCCAGCTAAAAGTTCCTGGTATTAGTGCTATATGGTCAATACAATGACTCTGTTTTAAAACACTGGTTTTAGCCCTGTTGCTTAGCCCCTCAATTTCCCCATTTGGCCATGAAACTCTCACTTCCATGCATCTCGACTCTTGACCAAAATCATCCCACAGAAAATGAACAAATTAAGGAACAGAAGCACTGATCCTTTAGCTCTTCTGTTTATGATTTTTGCTTTCATAGGACACATACTCTTCAATCATTCCCCTGTCTCAAGATTCTCTTCTAAAACCATAAAGCAAAGAACAAGTGAAAACAAAGTAACAAGCAAACATAAAAGAAAGAAAGAAAAAGAAAAGGAACAGTCATGACATATATTCTTTTTGACAACTCTTTTTAAGCCTTCCTTCCCTTTACTCATTCCACTGCTATCCTTGGCCAAATAAACTAGAAATTCAAAGCTTCCATCACATATTTTAATGGCTTACAATCCTTCTTCAAAGTCTTGTTCTTATGATTCTTTTTGTTTCCTATTCATTACATTCGTTCTTCCATATTTCTTCCTCACAAAAGCTCAAGCTACAAGCCATTGTAGAACCTCATGTGGTACCATTCCAATAAACTACCCTTTTGGCATCGATGATGGCTGTGGCAGTCCATATTACAGGCACATGCTTTTATGCTCCGATTCGGGCATTCTCGAGCTTCGAACGCCTTCCGGGAGATACCAAGTTCGTAGCTTAAGTTACTCAGACCCTCACATGATAGTCACTGATCCATTCATGTGGAAGTGTCAAGATGGTCATCACTTTCGTGCAACTAGGGCATTTAGCCTTGATACAAGCACACATTTAACACTCTCCTCTCAAAATGACTACCTCTTCTTCAATTGCAGTGAAGAGAAAGTGATTGTTGAGCCAAAACCTATCTTCTGCGAGAGGTTTCCTGATCGGTGCGACTCGACATGTGATAGTGCTAGTTACCTTTGCAGGCACTTGCCAGGATGTGGTGCTGCATTAAGAGGACGTTCTTGCTGCTCTTACTTCCCAAAAGCGACCGAATCTTTGAGGCTGATGCTGAAGTATTGTGCTAGTTACACTAGTATTTATTGGAGAATTAATGGTGCAAATACTCCTGATGATCATGTACCTGAGTATGGTATTAGAGTTGATTTTGACATTCCAGTGACTACAGATTGCCTTCAATGTCAAGACATGAAGAAAGGAGGTGGAAGATGTGGATTTGACACACAATCACAGAATTTCCTATGTCTGTGCAATCAGAGATCAAATGTCACAACATATTGCAATGGTATGTTAGTATCCAAGCCTTTTCATCCCACTATTTCAAAACCAAATGTCATAAATCAAAAGTTATTTTGGTTCTGTTTTACAGATCACAGCAGCAGTAGCCATAGCAAGGCAGGAATAATTGCAGGTGAAGCATTGAAATTTCATTTATGGTTTCAAAATTTTCTTGGCATATTTCAGACATTATATTGAAAGATCAGGCTTACTTAATTTGATGTTTCTTATTGTGGTTTGCAGGGACTGTAACTGGAGTTTCAGCTGCTGGGGCCTTAGGAATTGGTGCTGGTCTATGGTATTGGAAGAAAGTGAGAGCCTCAGCACCTGTAACATGTGGGGTTCAAAGCAATGAGAATAGGCTCTTTTAAGAACAAATCAACAAAAGTGAATACCAATCACTTTCTCTTTTCTAATTTCCCTATTTTTTGAGTTGCCTTTCGCACTTTAATAAGCAACTTAATGGATCTGTTTTCTTTGTCTTCGATTTTATCCTGCACTGTTTATAGAGTACTATATGATAGTTTTTGCTTTTGGGTTTCTAAATTAGTGCTACCAGAGTGCTGTTACATTGTCTGTCAACTTTCCTTCTTTTTTCCCCTATTCGTCAGAACTAGATAATGCACTAGTGAGCTTAATTGGCATAGTAAATTGATCACTGTTTTAAGTAACATGAACTTAGGTTGATCCTGCTGGAAGGAGATAGCAAAGAAAAAAAACGAAAAAAAAACTATGTTTTATAGTTATTAAACTCGATTTAATTTTAATCGAAATCAAATTTAATTAAACTGGATTTAAGCCGAGCCGAATCTTATAACTTCATTACCAACCAAAAACAAAAGTGAAGAAATAATAATTATTATAATGATCACAAATTTGCTTTATTGGTGGATTTCACTTGCTTTACATTGACACATTGTATCTTACAAAAAGCTGTTTTGGCAAACATGGACCCTCTGATTAACACCCTAAACTATCCTTGGAACAATATCTCATTGGACTGGTTTAAAGTCCTTGTATATAACTGTCAGATCAGATGTGTATATGATACAATTATGTATCTCAAAGTGCTAAATTTCTGATACATGCTTCCCAAGAACACTTTACATAGGGGTAAAAGGAGGGTCAAAAAAGAAAAAGAAAAAAGGAAATAGAATTAAAGAAGAACGGGCAACAGGTTTTGGCAAAATGTTTGAGGGTATCAACATGGTTGACCCCTAACACAGTTTAGAGGACCTGCACCAGATGTTAAAGCAGGAACCAAGGACCCAGGAGCCACCGTAAAGGACTGGGTTTTAGAATAAAGTGGCGCACAACTTCCATATCCAGATTGTACAAAATAAGCACCATTCATAAATACATCCTTAGATGATCTCCATTTCCAATTCGTCCAGCCATTCTTGGCCTCTCTCTTAGTAACCTGTAATGCAAGAAACATTATCCACATTAAATAAAGATAAGTTGTTCGTATATAGGCTATGATTAAGAATATCTAGTTCTCTCATATGGGATATAATTAAGAAGATTATCTTGTAAATAATTATACCTGCTTGGAATTACCATTACGAGCTAAAAAGTAGTTTCCTTCACTAAAGATGGTTGGATTAGCACTGCCACCAATCGCGTACATTTGCCACTCATCATATCTATTGTTAGCAACATGAGCATAGCCAAACCTTACCCTGCAATACGATACCCCCAAAATTTATCTTAGATTTGATTGATAAGACTCCTATCAAATTAAACATCAAAAAGAAAAAAGAATGCCCCATAGGAGAAATATTGTTTCTTTTACCTTGGCATCCTCTCAATAAGTCCAGAGCCAAAACGGTTGAAAGCTATAGTTACTTTCATAACTTTATCTGCTGTATATCCATCATTGTGTCCAAGCAACATCACCTGCCAGTGCAGTTCATTTTGTGGACATAATTAGAGACTAAAGTTGGGATGATCTATGTAACCAATGTGGTCATAAGCAAGATAATGAGGCATCAGGTTCGAGTCTCACACCTTTATCAATACTCTAATAAAATTGGAACACATTTATAAAATGAAGTGCAGTCTAAGTACCTTGTCATGCTGGGAGAAGTAATTGTTAGAGATTGTGATGGAGGTTGAAGCATGAATTACATCAATTAGGCCATCGGTGCAACGAGCAAGATAGCAATGGTCAATCCAAACGTTTGAAGATGCAAAGATGGCAATGGCATCTCCATCGGAGCCTCCACGCTTCCCAACGTGCGTAGGAGTGCTAATAACTCTACCAGATTTCCCTGGTTTGCAATCATGAATACTAATCCCATGAATAATAACATGGCTAACACCTTGAATTGTTATGCACGGTCCATATGCAATCTCTACTTTAGCTCCCCTCCCATCTATAGTATTATAACTATTCATTATAAGCTCATTTTTAAGTGTGATTACCATATCCTTGGCAAAAAACGATCCAAAGAGGTTTACTTTGGATAGCACCATACCGCAGCATGCCCGGTTTAGGGTTGACAGGATCATCATTCGGTGTAGTAACGACGTATATCGCCCCATATTTCCCTCCCATCGCGCCTCTGCCAAACCCGACGGCACAATCGGCCAAGGCACGACGATTGTTGGCCCAATTTGATTGGGCACGCCAGCATGAGTCTATAGTGTTAAGAGTTTTCTTAATATTGCTTGGAAGATAGCTTGATAAGGGTTTATAATGCTTGTTATCTAGTGCATAAGCTGGTAGGGTTAAACATAAGTATGGTACAAGATATGCAAGCAATATTAGTGGGGCTGGTGAGGCCATGGCTAGCTGGTGTGATAATTCGAACAATGAATAAAAAGAAGGGGAATTTATAGAGCAAGAGAAGATGGGTCACACGTCTAGAGGCTAAAGACATTGAGTTGTTTGGTAAGAATTTAGTGCTAGACAAACGTGGTTGCACGAGCTCTTGGTTGACTTGTCTATCTCAAAGACGAAGAAAGCCAAGAATAAAAAGATGGTTGACATCGCAAGTCTGCTCTGAAATTATAAAGAAAACTTGGAAATCTACTACATCATTCAAGTGTACAATGGATTTGGCAAGATGCAGAAGAATATTTGTCTGATCAAACAATTTAGAGCCATTTAAAATTAAAGTGATTTATATGATTCAATTAATTGATTTATAATAATAAATATTGCAATTATCCAAAAATATAGATAAATATATGTTACTATTTGGGAATTAAGAGTTGATGAGATATGTAATGTATGTCTTACACTTTTTTTTAGATGTCAATTAACATTAATAGGAGTCCATTGTTACTCATATAAAATCCAACATTAATTACGGTTGAAATTAATTCACAATGGTTTTTTGGCTTACATCTTAAAACCCTCACTCTTCATGGAATTTAACTAAAAATTCACAAAATCTCACCATTTCGAGTTCTGATTCTACAAGGTAATAGGCTCTTCAGCTTTCATTTCTTCAATTTTTTAATACCCACTTTCCCTGACTCCATTTTAATTTTTGGCATGCAAGATAAATGCGTTATATAATTATGGGATTTGATTTGGTTTTAGGCCATGTTTGTTTCT
Source organism: Populus simonii (assembly GCA_007827005.2). NCBI lineage: Eukaryota > Viridiplantae > Streptophyta > Magnoliopsida > Malpighiales > Salicaceae > Populus > Populus simonii. The sequence goes on from CM017474.2 coordinate 1,125,336, forward strand.
CGAAAAGTAGTTTTCGGAAAACCACTTTCCAAACTTTCCTGTGTTTGTTTACCATTAGAAAAGTTGGTCAACGAAAAACATTTTCCAGTCAACGGAAAACACTTTCCAGTCAAAGAAAAATTTGATTTGGTTTTCAGGAAAGTGTTTTTCCTTTTGGCTGTGTTTGTTTTCCGGAAAGTGGTTTCCAGGAAACCACTTTCCAAACTTTCCTGTATTTGTTTACCATTAGAAAAGTTGGTCAACGGAAAACACTTTCCAGTCAAAGAAAAATTTGGCTTAGTTTTCAGGAAAGTGTTTTCCTGAAAAATTTAAGCAGAAAACACTTTCCGAAAGTTATGAAAAATTTAGAAATGTCATTATTTGCTGATTATATCAAATTTGATCCTCAAACTTTTGATTACTATATATAATTTGTTTTGAATATTTATTTTTCAATTTCATCTCTTAAAATTTAATTTTTATATTAATTTTGGTCCTTATTTTTATAATTGCTATTTGCTTTTTTCTTATCTTTTTTTTTATTGAAATTTTTTATCTATCAAATTTGGTCCTCATTCTTTTGATTGTTACTTATTTTATTTGAAATAATTTATGAAATGTTAATTATTATTATTTTAATTTCTTCATCTTCATTTTTTTTAAATTTTTTAGATTTGATTTCTATTATTTTGATTATTATTTATTTTATTTGAGATAATTTATGAAATTATATTTTTTTTTCAATTTCATTCTCATTCAACTTTTTAATTTGTAAGATTTGTTCCTTATTATTTTAATAAACTTGAGAAAAATAAAATATTAATAAGTTATTTTCCAGCTCATTTTCCATGACATAACCAAACACTGGAAAGTATTTTCCAACTTATTTTCCATTACACTACCAAACATCGGAAAATACTTTTCCGGAATTCACTTTCCAAAAGGAAACTACTTTCCAGTAAACAAACGGGTTAGTGTTCATCAGTGGTGCTCGTATAAGTTTTAAATTTAAATGAAGAATAAACTTGAGAGTGATATAAAACTATTAATTGGAATTTAATTAACAATTTTAAATTTTTGAATTGAAATAATTATTAGACACCATCCAATTTTATTATATTTGAATTTATAAAAAATACACTGCAACTTAAGATCTCAACCCTTTTACTTATTCAAGATTATCACTCCATGGAATCGAAATCAAAATTATAAAAACTTTAGACTTGATTTGAGTTTTTGACTATTATATATGGGAATAGTAATTGACCTGTAAAACAAATTTTTTATTAGAATAAAAGATTTTTTTTTATGTTTAAGTTAGTAAATATGAAAAAAGATAAAAATATATGTGTGAAGAGAGAACATATGACAGGGAGAATAATGTTGCATCCGAAACATGAAAGTAATAAAGTCAGGTGAGTTTATCTCAACCTTTTACTTGATGATCTATGATATTTAAGAATACTTTAGGTCACCCAAGTTTACTTTTAGAGAGAGAGAAATGATGAGAAATATCTGACTTTTTAAAAAGTTGAATTATTAATTGTGTTGTGTCACATTTATCATTGAAGGATAGGCTGATTCTTGAGAGTAATCCATTGGTAAAAAGGTTAGCCCGAAATAGTTTAAGAAAGATAGTTATTAGCCAAAGAAGGTGACCATTATAAGTTATAAGTGCTAGCGTAGGAGTTAGGATTAGGAATATCCAATAGTTAAAAGGTTGGTCTGAAACATTTTATTGACGAGATAGGTTGGCCATTGCAGGATTCGATTGGGCTGAGGTGGGACTGACCTTTACTCCATTTCTCCTTCTCTTCTTCATATTTTTTGGGTTCTAAAGCTAGAGAGGGGTCGGTTGGGATTAGCTTACAGAGGTGTTAATTGGGTTTGGCCAGGGTTGGAGAGGATTTGATGCAAAAACTCACAGTTAAATTAATCATTTTTAAAAAATCTAAAATTATGTTGTGTTGAGCTTGAGATAACGATAATTTATACTAAGACACTAAAACTATAAATAACAAAAGATGAAGATAGTAAAGACAATGGAGATAGAACAACAAAAATAAAAACAAAAATGAAGACAAAATAGTGTTGACCTCTAAATTGAGTTTTAAAACTATAATAATAACTATTTTTATATTATTTTGACTTGCATCAACCCAGGTTAACCCTCTCAACTTGTGACCCAGGCTTTATACCGGATCAACCTTGAGTTAGGTTTTAAAATTATGTTAATAATTACTTTTATTTTTATATTGACCGAGTCAATGGTCAACCTGACCCGTGACCTGGATCTTGCCCCAATTCAACCTCCGAGTCAGGTTGACCCTCTAGACCCATGACTTCGGCCTTATCTTGGATCGTTTTTTAGTTGAGTTTTAAAACTATGATAATAATTATTTTTTATCCTTATATATTTTAATTGGACAATTTTAAAATTGATAGTTTTTTACAAAGATATTTTAGTAATAAAAAATAATAGATATTTTCTTTGAAGACATATTCATTTTTATATCTTTTGTTTTAGAAATATATAAATTCACTTTAGAATTATCTTAAAAACATATTTATTTTTATATCTTTGTCTTTATTTCGTTAACTAAATATATTTTTATCACCATAGTTTTTGTCTATTCTTTCCTGACGTAATGACTAAATACTATCAAAGTACATATGATTTTTGTTTTTATAAATGCATAATGCATGTATAACTTATATATATCTAGAATTTAAGAGGAAAAAATAGAAAGATAAATTATTATAATGCCTTTGAAATATTATGAAACCATAGAAAAAATATAAAAGATCAACTACTACTTATTTATTGGTGTTTGTTGTAACCCATTTTTGGGTCCCCCCACAAATATATAAATATATAGCTGGAAGAAATTAGAAAAAATAATAGGAGGTGGGAGCGCTCAGAAAAGGATCAGAAAAATTGATTAAGGAGGTTCAAAAATACAAGGATTGAAATTTTTACGGTATATACTTGAATGATGAGAGCCTTGTGGGAAAAGAAAATTTAATTTGAAGAGAAAAGTCCAAAATTGGATGTTTATGAACTTAGTTGGATTTTATTGAAGGTTTAATTGAATTTATAGAGGGTTTGATTGCAAGAAAATTTGATTTTTAAGTCAATTTGAGCTTTAATTGGAAGAAATTAAAGTTCTGGGGTCAAATTATAATTTTTGAGAGTTGATTTGGTTAAATCAGGGGCTTAATTGCATAAATATTGAAGTTTAATGGCCAATTAGGGACTTAATTAAGAAAATCCGAAACCAAGGACCAAATTGGAAAAGGCGCGTAAATAGAGGGGCTGTAATTAACCCAATCAGGGGCCAAATTGAAGAAATTAGAAGTTTATTGGTCAATTGAGGGTCAAATTGCATAAATCAGAGGCCAGGGATCAAAGTGGAAAACGCGGCTAACTATAGGGGTGGATACCGAAATTTGCAGGGATGCAATTGAATTAATTTTTAAAATCTAGATTACATTGTGAGGACTTAAAAGAACAAAGGATAAATTAAGGACTGATTTGGAAAAAATTTGCTGGCGCCACATTTAAATGAAACGGCGCGTTTTGTATAAAACGACGTCGTTTCATGTAAAAAAAAAAAAAAAAAAGGCAGAACAGTGTCGTTTTGAGCGACACTGTTCTTCTTTCTCCTTCCCCCGGACGTGCAGCAGGGGAAGGTAGACAGTTTTCTTCCTCTTTCTTCATTAATTCCTGCGAGTCGCGTGCCCTGCAGAAGTCTCGAAACCCCAAGCCTTGATGATGAGAAATCAGGGGCAACACGCCTTGCCAGCGGCGCCCACTGGCCAACCGACCGGCGCTGCCCTGTCCCATGCGCGACAATAATGAGCCCCACTCCTTTGGCTCTATAAATAGAGGCTGAACGCCAGCACGCGGGGGGGGAAAAAAAGGGAAAAAAGGAAGAGAGAAAACAGAAAAGAAAAGGGAAGGAACTGAAGAGAGGAGAGAAAAGAAAGAGGCTGGGAGAACGAACGGAGAGGAAACGGAGAGAAACAGAAAACGAACCGAGGAGAGAGAACGAACCGAACAAAAAGGGAACCACTGATAAACTCAAACGGAGAGGAAGGAAAAGCTTGAAACGGGGTAGGAAACTTGACAACAAACCGGGAGGATAAAGGGAAACCACCGAAAACGAAAGAAGAGGAAGGCATACGGAGGAGAAGGGAAGAGCAGTAACCTCACCCTCCACCGTTTGAAACAGCAGCACCGCCGCTTGGAGCCGCCGTCCGTGAGCCACGACACCGCCACCGGCCTCCACCACAGCACCACCAGCGAAGCATTCCGATCAGCAAGCCTCGGCCTCCTCCGCGCCAGGTAAGTTCTTCTTCCCCTCCATTGTTTGCATTTTTTGTTGGTTCGTTCCTGCATGCAGATTAGCGTTCTGCATGCAGGAGGGGAGGGGGGAAAATAATTCCCCCTCCCCCCACGTCAGATATGTCACTGGGCCAGGCTGATTCTGGCCCAGCATTTGTTTTTTTTTCTTCTCTGGGCCAGTCCGGTTCTGGCCCAGCTATATTGTCTTCTGGGCCGGATCTGGCCCATATTAAAAAGGAGAGTTTGTTGGGCCGAGACCGGCCCAATCCATTTTGGGCCGAGTCTGGCCCAACCCTTTTGGGGCTGCGTCCGGCCCAGTTAGTTGGGCCGGGCCAGCCCACATAATATTTTATATTATTTATTATATTGTTTTATATTATTTATATATATATGGATATATATCAAAAAAAAAAAAACTAAAGAAATATTCTGAAAAATCCTTGAAAAATATTGTTGATTTTCCTGCATATTTTTATCAAAATTGCCTAATATTGGTTTGTATTTTTATACCGTAAAGATACAAATCCAGTATTAAAATACCCGGTTTTCGTCAAAAACATTAAAAAATTAAAAAAAAAATGTTTTGCTTTCAAAAATTCTAAAAAAAAAATCCTTAAAGAATAGTGTTGATTTTCCTGCATATTTTTATCAAAATGACTTAATATTGGTTTGTATTTTTATACCGTAAAGATACAAATCCAGTATTAAAATACCCGTTTTTCTTTCGTCAAAAGAAAATACATAAAAAAAAATATTTTTGGTTTTAATGCATACGGCCTAGTCTCTCCAAAATAAAAAATAATAATAATAATAATAAAAAAAAGCATCACATCATATTTTCCTACAACAAAAGAAATTTCAAGAAATATATATATATTAGCATGTATTTTGGTTTTAACAACAAGTTTGTTAAGAACCACGAGAACTAGGCCAATATTTCAAAAATTCTAAAAAATCTTTTTGTCTTCCTTTAGTATTGGGAATTACGAATTTATACGTAAAACGTATTCCTGATATTAATATATATATTTTTCCTATAGACGTTAGAACGGTTAGGTTTTTACCCGATAAGATAATTACCCGATAAGATAAGAACCTCCTTACTGAGGAGAACTTTTCTTAAACCATAGACAGACCAACAACTAGAAATACGATAACACCTTAGCTTTTTATCAGACAATCAAACAATGCAGCTTACCTTAGGTAAGACGTATTTGGGGTGCTAATACCTTCCCATTACGCAACCAGTCCCCGTACCCGATCTCTGAGACCAGTTAGGGTTCCTAGTGACCAAAATACTAGGTGGCGACTCCCATTCCATTTTCGACCAATAGACGACAAGAATTTCTTGTCTCCCCATATTTGCCAAATAAGTTTACATTTTAGATTTAAAGTGGGACATACATTTTCGCCGCGACGCCGCACCCGTGCGACAGTGTTGATTTTAGTCCTTGCTCTTCTGTAATTTTTTTAAAATTAAACTAACATTCTATTTTGTAAAATTAATCTTTAAATTATAAAATCAAAATATTATTAAACATCGATCGGTTATACAAGAGAATACAAACCTAATTAGATTTCAACACATAAAATCATGCCAATAAAACTTGTAGGGATAAAATCAAAATGAATTAAGTTCGGTGACCGAAGTGGTATAAATAAAAACTTCAACGACCTAGAAAATAAAAAATTTAGCCACAAAAAATGACTTGAAAAATAAAACTTATAATTTAATCTGAAACTTGATTAAATTTAATAGCTCAAGAAGCATGTATTTTTAACCATTACGCGTTTCGTCAGGTTATAAATAAGGCTTTGCTAATAATTTCTTATTTGTTTTTTAAATTTCCATCTTATTGCTGGTCCATGTAATTTGTTACGAAATACTCGATCCATAATTTATTGTGGTAACAAGGTATTAAAAAAAATTCTCATTAAAAAAAAGAAAAGAAATAATGCTAGGGAAATATATATATATATATATATATATATATATATATGCGCATGTAAACAGCAAGGAGGTTATCCTGGCTTAGAAAATGCCATGTCGACAAGCTTGTCCAACAACACAGCTTAAAGGGCCTGCATCAGATGTTAAAGAAGGAACCATAGTTCCTGGGAAAACTACGAAGGACTGAGCTTTGGAATAGAGTGGAGCACAACTTCCATATCCAGATGGAACAAAGTAAGCACCATTCATAAATACATCCTTGGATGATGACCTCCATTTCCAATTCTTCCAACCACCATCAGCCTCTCTTTTTGTAACCTATATATATATAAACAAATTCTGAGTAATTAAATATTAATTGTTGCTTATAAAAGATACATAATTTTTACACGGATTAAATTAGCTGCATGTTTTGTGTATTTAGTATGGTAGCGCATAATAATTTTTACAAGGGTTTTTTAATTAAAAATATATTAAAATAAATTTTTTCAGATTTGTTTTTTATTTTTGACATTAACACATTAAAATAATCTAAAAATTTCTAAAAAACATTAATTTAATGTATTTTAAGGTTCAAAACATTTTGAAAAGCAAATTGTAACATGAAAAAAAAAAAAACGCTATAGTCAAAACAATGGATTTTAATGTTTGCAAAGTTATGTCCGGTTATTGTCTTAGAATAGAACAGTTATAAAAGAAACATAAACGTGTATTGTTGAAGGAACGAAGATGAGGATATAAAAATAAATTTATTTTCGAGATAATTTTAAAATAAATTTTGTTATTTTTTATATGAGAATATTTTTACCTGATTGATTGATGCGGGAAATTAAGATGGCGTGAGAGATCAAGATTAGTTTCATATAATATTTCCTTTATATATAATAACACACACCTCCTTGGCGTAGGAAATATCAGGAGCTATAAAGTAGTTCCCTTCACTAAAGATGGTTGAACCAGCACTACCGCCAATGGCATACATTTGCCATTCATCATATCTATTGTTGGCAACATGAGCATAGCCAAACCTTACTCTGCATTAATATTCAAAAAATGTTCTTATTAGATTTAATTCCATTGATGTCATGAGATTTTAATGCTAATTTCACTCACCTTGGCATTCTTTCAATGAGTCCAGGGCCAAAATGATTGAAGGCAACTGTTACTTTCATAACTTTATCAGCAGTATATTCATCATTATGTCCAAGCAACATCACCTGTTAGTGCCATATATATTTTTTGATCAGAGACTACAAGTTAGGCATGTTGAGAGGAATTAATGTTTTCTTCTTACCTTATCATGCTGAGCGAAATAGTTGTTGGATATGGTAACAGCAGTTAGAAGCATGGATTACATCAATTAGGCCATCGATGCAACGAGCAAGATAGCATGGTCAATCCAAATATTAGAAGATGCAAAAATGGAAATGGCATCTCCGTCAGCACCGCGGCGTTGGCCAACATGCGTCGGACTACTCCTGACAAGCCCCCGTTTCCCTGGCTT